>JARHVA010000163.1:2860000-3060000 GCA_037957365.1 Torreya grandis
GCCTAAGCTTGCCTAAATAAACACACCTCTTTATACATCAGCTCCTATTGATATCTATACTGCTCATCCAATATATCTATTTCCATTACCTGCTTCTGAAACTCTAGTGCCACCTCCCTTATCATTGAAGGGCAACTAAGAGAGCTGCTTGAGGTGATTCCCTGAATATCTTGAGTTTGATCTAAGTGATATGAAGGAAAACAAGGTCCATGATTCTATGCAAAGGAATTATACATACAAAAATAAGATTTTTGATGGCACCTAGACTGCTTAAATAGCTGATTCAACTCAGAGTCACCATTGGTGTTGATGCAAAAGCCTCAAAAGGCTGGCTGGTTGAAGAACACACCAAAAATTCTTCAACTCTTTGGATAAAACCTATCTTAGTTGGTCCCACCAGGCATGCCAAAAACTATTGATGCAGTGGATTGCACCCAGGGGCAGGATGCCTAGCTCCTGCCCTTCCACATGCAGCAATGGAAACTCCCCTCTCACTTGTGGGACTAGCAAAGCTGGAGGGGAGAGTCTTTAGATAAGGGATATATCCCTCTGATGTATCTTTTAGGCCCTAGATTCCTATTACTAACAAATAAATGTAAAAAAGGGGGGGATGAAAAGGGAAAGAGATGCTGAAAATAGAACCTAAGCTTAAAAAATGAAAAGGTGATACACCAAAAAAATTTGATCCACTCAGGCCCGACATACACTTTTCACCAAAAATAAGTGCCTATACACTTCATCTGATATGGGAAACTCTTCTGTTTCAGTGAGTTAGGGGTCTGTAGAGATACAGGGAGGAAGGACCTACCAAAGGTGCTCTGTGACACACTTAGGCAACCTATTCACATGCGCCTATATTCCTGCTATAGACACTTCTGGCAGACCTGCAGAAAAGAGACTTCATAATGCACTAGACATGTTGTAATCATTCTATGAAAATAATGAAAGACAATGAATTAACACAAAAGAAGAACACAGACATATACTTTAAAGTGCAAGTCCAGATAGAGGTAAAAATGCTAAGTCCTGATTCAAGGTAAAATTTGGCAGAGCTCTGCCTTACAAGCTTGAGAGATTTTTGGGAAGAGTTTTGCCTTAAGGCTAAGAGAATGGATCTTATCAAATGAGAAGTTTAAAATATATAGAAAGAGGAGAAAGGAACTTGGTTCTTCTTTTGAAAAGACTTTGGTGCTCTTGACAAGCTGGCCCATGTGCACCGAGAGCATCAGGAAGAGGAAGTCACTGTTGTTGATGTCATTCTTCTAGAAGAGGCCTGCTGGAACCATGCTATGTGATCACTGATCTTGACTTTGGTGTTCGAGAGCATGGGCTACACCTATTTTCCTACAAATAGACTACGGTTTGTCCCCTCATAAATGCCAAATGGAGAAAGCAGGTCATATCGCTCATTGTTTGCACCGTTTGATGACCATATGGTAATAACTCATCTCCCCTTTGCCACTTGGACTGATTTGTCTTTTCTTACACTTTGTCTCATCCTAGTTCCTTCATCCCTCAAGGTTATCTTCTAGCGGGTCACTACATTCCTTAGGCTCTTTTCTACTTGCCTTGGCCACTTTCTACTAATTTTCAAATAAGTGACATGTGTCACGTTCCACTATGAAATAGGCAGTACACGTGGCAACATTTGCTTGACTCATGGAAGCTTTAGGCACCCTTTGAAGGTCCTATAAAAGAGGACATGTGTCAGCTTCCACCTTCTTCAGCAATTCATCTAGGGCCCACCACAGTTCTCACAGGATAAAAGAGAGAGATTGTGGGTGTTGACACTTATCGACTTCTACCAAGCCTTATAGGGGATACGTGGCACATTTCACTACTCCTATAAAAGCATGTCAAAGCCTTCCACGGTTGCCACTTGGCACCTTCTACACTCTAGATTTCCTAGTGTAAAATTTGACGTTCGTAGGCCTGTCACAGTTTCAAACCAATGACTAGTTTATCTTCTTAAAGTTGATGGCTTCTGAGACGTCACCGTCCTTGGAAAATTCCTTCAAGCCTTTTCCTTTGGCTTTTCACATGGACATTTTTCCTGCAGACAAAAATTCCATGAGAATTGTCTTGGTTGCTTTGATTCCTTCAAAATTTTCTCCAGGTCCCTTTCTTTGGAATTTTCTCAGCTTTTTCTCTCTCGCGACCTCCTCAAATTTCTTCAGACTTTATATCTAAAGGAATTCCTTCGAATAAAAAGTCCAAAGGATTTCTTCCTTGCCTCTGCCGACTTCCTTAGAAAAAATTACGAAAGAACTTACCTTTGCGGCTTTCTCTTTGAAGTGTTCTCTGCCCTCTGTAAGGGCTCTTAAACCTGGAACTGCCTTCTGCAAGGGCACTTGTCCTTCGAGAGTCTTGAACCTTTTACGTTGAACCACTCCTTTGAACTAAATATTTAACCAATCCATTGAACCAATTTAATGGTTCAAATGATTGTTAAACCAAGGCTTTAAACCGAGCATTGAACCAAGCTCGTGAACCAAAGTGATGAACCAACTGAGTGAACCAAGCGTGAACCAAAGCCATTGAACTTTGCGTTAAACTTTGCTGATGAAATAAGGAAAATTAACCAAGAGCATTGAACCAACGTATCAAACCAAGCTAATTGAACCAAGGCTTTGAACCAAGCAATGAACTTTGGTGTTGAACCTCAGCCATTGAACCAAATCATTAAACCAAAATGATGAACCAAGGTGTTGAATTGGTTCAATGGTTCAACGGTTCAAAGCTATTAACTCTTTTGAAATATCATGTCATTGAACCATTTTAAGCTCACTTTCCTTATGAATTTCTTTGAACAAGAGTCTGAAGAAGCTTTGTAAAACCTTGCACTCTTTGACTAGTTCTTCATCTACCGAAAGACTACACCTACAGAGTCCATAGAAATTTTGCAGAGTCTGTATAAATTGCAAGACTCATGCAAAATCAAAAGTACTGGCTCAAAATAGCATAAAAAAGAAGGGGTACCAATTTTTTGGCCTATTGGGCAAAAAATGGTCAACACTGCCTATGAGACCAACTTTGGATAAGCATATCTTTTGACTCACTATATCACATGATCTAGAAATTAATGATAATAAACTAGGTATAAAACTTAACAAACCCATATGATCACCTTCTCTTGAAATTTCCAAATTTGTGAGATATTACATCATAAAAATACTCATCTCTTTCTAAGCATATTACATATTTGGTTAAGTATGGTAAAATAGTGAAATCTATCTTAGAAGCCAAATTTTCACCCTCATATCTTTGATCATGATTTGATGAATGAATTAAGATATGTTACATAACAACTAGGGATTAATGTGATCATAACCATATGACCAACTCCCCTTGACTCCTTCTCACATGACAATGGTGACATCATAAAACTACCTACTCAGATTTTTTTCCACTAAACACAGTGTCTAGATGAGAAATATGATCAACCAAATGAATTCCATGTTATCACTTGTATTTTCACCCTTTGAGGAGATGTCTCAATTGTCCTCATCCAAGTGGCATAATTGAAACACCTCTAGGTTGTGGGTAGCCTATGAATGAGGTGAATCTCTAGATAGGGATAGCTCCCTTGATGTACCACTTTTAGATCACTACTACACCTATACTTGTAAGGAAACGGGAGATAAAACTAAAATTAAACTATCCTAAAGGTGGTGATACACAAATTAATTGATAACTACCAACCATCTACATGTCACACATGAGACTAAGAGACTAACTAGGCATACACTTTTGTAATCTAAATCTTCTCACATTAGTATTTCATTATGAGGTTGTGATGAATGTTTAGGCTAGGAGGACTAGACAAGAGGCATATAATGGAACCATTGAATATACTAACTCACTCAACCTTTAAAATTCATGGAACACTTCACATGACCTGTAAGAAGAAGCTTTCAATTTGCAAATAGGTGAGAGAATGAGATAACAATGCTAAGGAAACAATAATAATTCAAGTGAACATGCTATGAAAAAACATAAAAAAGGTAAAATAAGTAGTATTTATTGATCCATGATATGTAAATGATCAATATTTTTCCATACTCAGGTGGAACATCCTTATAATAGCCAAAATGGCTAGTTCCTATAGAACTTGAGAGAGAGAGAAGAGAAGAAAGAAGTCCAAAGTTCACAAAGAAAAGTGTCAGGATGAGAAAAGGAGTTACATGTGAATTATAATATAATGTGAAACTGATCATGTAAAGTTAAAAAATATAAGTGGAACCCCAAGCCATGAAACTCTTGAAATGTGGCGTAGGAGTTCTCATTCTACATAATAAAACTACCTTCATCATTAACCCCTATTGAAACATCCCAAAAATGACTAGAGATAGATATCATGATTTGAATAAGAGGGAGGGGTTATATAAATTCTCTTCCATGTAGTGGATACATTCCTAATCATCTGGATTCCTCTGAAAGTGAGCCATCACTACTTGTAGTCAAAGAAACTCCCATTTCTAGTCATCCCTCACACTTGGCCTCAAAATTGGATTTAGTTTCCCATTAAAATACATATAAGGGACTAAATGAAACTTATAAAGACCCTCTATGTCATTATATTCTTTAGGTTCACCTTAAAAATCCCTCCACTTGAATTTTCCACACTTTTCACCACCTTGTTCACTTTGTTATCTTTGACTAGATGAGATGAAGCTACTTAGAGACATACTTAAGAGTTTTTATGTATCATTAAATGAAAATAGTGGGTTAGAATAAGTCTCTAGCTTCCTCCCAAAGTTTATTTCATATCTTTAAAGTCTATAAACTTTCAAAATGCATAAAACAATCAAAGAAAGTAGTTTTGTACCTTGTCCATACATATAGGAAATAATTCAATTGGATAGGAATGATCTTTGGAGAGTCCCATAAATCATATAATTAATTTCAATTCCATTTTTTTACATTAATATATCTCCCTATGATCTAAGAATTTGACTCTAGAGAGGATGGTTAGTATGGTGTTAGTTCCAAAATAAAAACAAAATGAAAGAAGCACACTAATTAGCATAACATCTCTAGGACTAGACACTAGGGAGAGATTAGTTAACAAACATGAATAGAACGCACATCTAAAATGTAAAATAAACCCTCTTTTACCTTCTTTAAATGATCCAAAATTTTTGTTATAGTGGCTTGCTTGACTTTGTGCTCATGAAGTCTTCATCAAAGGATGCTTGTCTTTGGCTTGGCTTGGCTTGGAATCAATTTGGCATGGTAACACTAATTTTAATGGATTTTGGAATAATTTTTGCATTATAAATTTGCATTATCAATACTTAGAAATGATGTTCATGTCCTCTCTATTTATAGATTTTTTAGAATGTCTAGAATTAACCTAAACAGTCCATCTCAGGATTGAGATGTGTGGCTAAAGATTAATCAAATTATGCAATTAAAATTGATAAATAGGCTCATATATATTTGGGATAGAGGAGAAATTAAGATGAATGGAGGGCTTTGATGAGGCATGGAGGACATGAATCATGATATTTGTGGCATTTATGGCCTAAGGATGTCTTTTCAAGAAATGAGGTCACTTGATGATGTAGATATTCAATATTCATTTCAAAAAATAAGTTTTCAACAAGTTTTCATGGAATTATTAATTATGACTTGATTTGGATTAATTATCTCTTAAGCATGTTTAAGCACTTTATGCATAAATTACCCAAATCGATTAGAATGCCTTGTTATTGGTCCAAAATTTGACTAGATTGGAATTAGAAAGTAATGCCAAATGCATTGGATACATATTCTCATTTAGGATGTTACCAATAACAAATAATAAAATCACATGTCTCATGTAAGATATTTGATAAGAAAGAGCAATCCAGAGCACCTAGGTGCGAAATTGACATTTTGACTCAAAATGATCTAATCAAAGTTAGCTGGCCCATAAATTACATTGCCCCATTTAGGGATACCCTAGTCAAAATTGGCATTTGAATATATAAATTTGAAATCTTTTGTCATTTTTTAGTGTTTTTAGGCCAAATTATGCATTTTGGGTGGAAATTGGTCAAAAGCCTAATTGGAGGTTATCGATGGCCAAATTTAGGTGTATATAGTTTGCCCCTATTTGAGAAGGCATTGCAAGCTATAAGCACAATAATGTCTTATAAAATAATGAAAAGGTCCTATATGCCTACAACTGCAATGATAATAAACTAATTGTATGATGTCACCTAGAGGGAATGGTTGGCATAAGTAAGTTGGTAAATGGCCCCTCAAAAAGAAAGAAGCAAAATGAGGGGACCAAAGAAAGGAAAGATGATGGGGTGAAAACATAATGATATTTAAAAAGTATTTAAAGTCATTGATAATGCAAGTGGGATGGTGTACAATGATTTACCCAAAGGTGGTTATAAACATTGTACCCTGATAGTAGAAATATAGTATGATAACACAATGATTTGCCCAAAGGTGGTTATAATCATCGAGAAGATGGAGTTGCCCCAGTTAGGATAGACGAACAAGATAATAACATGCCCCTATATGGGTAGAAAAAGTAAATTGGTGAAAACACAATGATTTGCCCAAAGGTGATTATAATCATTGAGAAATGTAGGTGGGATGGTGTGCAATGATTTTCCCATAGGTAGTTATAATCATTGGGCCTCAATTATGATAAACATGATAAACTTGGTCAAGGAGGATGATAACTAAACATAGAGGGTAATGATGAATTGAAACAACCTACTTGTGGGGAGATGCTTTTCTGAACTAATAAAGATTAAAATTATTTCATGTTTAATTACTTTATTTGGGATATGATTAGGATAAAATTAAGATGTCAGTGCTAAAGAGATACCACCATTGCTGAATAGACTTCTTGAAGTTGAGGTTTGTTGTAGAACATGTCAGTATGCATCATGGTATAGCATCATGAGGACTTTGTCGAAATATTCATAAACACTGACTCCCATAATCCAATAATCAATAAAAAATAATGCACCAATGATAAAAACCATGATGACAATGTAAACATATGAATATGAATGGATATGAGTATAAGTGTGGGCAAGGAATCACCCAATGAACACACATAAACTGAATCAAGGTAATAGTGCTGCAAACAAATAAGTAGACAAACAAATAAAATATGCAGAAACAAACAAACAAATAATGCAATAAAAACCATAAAAACATTACCCCTAGAAAATAGGTGAAAACTTAACAAACAAACAAAATAATGAAATAGAAAAAAAAGAAGGGGGTGGCTGAGCTAACTCCATATGCACTAGGAAAGTGGATGTTGCCTACATAGTTCCATAGATGTAACATCCAATTAAAAACTTTAGGTCAAATGTAGTTCTCCCAAGGAATGGGAAGAATGTGAGAAATGATGAAAACAAATAGAATGGATGTGGGAGAATAAGATAATGGTCTTGAAAAATGACAAGTGCATGAGAGAAAAAGGCCAAAGAGGATGGGGAAACTAAATGACAAGTAATTTGCTTGTAGCTTAGTAAGGGTTCACAAAATCCTTAAGGCAAAGAAGTGGTCAATCTTTTTGTTGTTTTCTAATGATTTTTCAAATGTTTTTAGAATTTTTTTGAAGTATCTAAACTCTATTAAGAATGATGAGACACTTAAATGGTTCAATCTCACAAAATGGTGAGATAATTTAAACTAAGGTTTCTCATAAAGTGGTGAGAGCATTCACACTTAGATTTCTTGTAAAATGGTGAGAGCATTCACACTTAGGTTGCTCACAAAATGGTGAGAACATGGTGAGAAGGGTAACTGAGCTGACCTCAACAAGTATCGAGCACTACCTACATAGTCTCAGCGTAGGACCTCAAGTCACTATAGTTACACCCACATAAAAGGTGAGGAAAAACCCACTAGGTCCTAACAAGTTCTCAAATCAGGTAAATGGCTAGTCAAATGAAAATAGTAATGGCAAGGTGATGTGACAATGCATGATAAACATGTGTTTCCCCTAATTTTCCCATAGGCAGTTATAAATAGGATACTATGGAATAGGTAAATGATACTAATTTTCCCATAGGTGGTTATAATTAGTAGAAAGATTGGTGAAACACTAATTTTCCCATAGGTGGTTATAATCAGGCTCACATAAAAAAACTTGATAAGATGAAAGATATCTTGTCAGATCAGCTATCACACTACTTTCATCTACTATAATTATAAACATATATTGGATTGATTATTGAAACTTGATTTTAATTACCTCACAAAAGGTGTGAGAAGAACCAAATGAACTAAGTTCAAAATAGGATTGGGTAGGATGACTAAAAACATGCTTTGGTCTAGATAGGAATGGAATGGTAAGATGGTATGGCTTTGTTGAAGATAATGATGGCTAGATATATTGGATAAAATGGTAAGAAGGTTGCCCCTAAGTGATGGAGTGAATGTTAGGATCTGTGATAATGGGAAACATGCATATGTAATAATGGCAATGGCATGACAAAGAGAAATAGTATGGTACATGTTTTTGGTTTGGGTATGATTTTTGATTCTATTATTACTATTGATGGGGAGATGCAAATTATAATAAACAAATGATATAAATAAAATACTTGATCATGTTAATTGATATCCCACACCTCATCTATATAGCTTCTTTATCAAGAACTTAATGCAGATTTGGATTCTGAGAATGCTTATATGATCTTCATTAGTCATTGATTCTGATTCCTTCAAGTGTCAAGACAAGCTATCTTTGTAGCCTATACAAAGGAAAGTACAGCCATGGATGATAAATAAGGACAAATAATGGATGGTAGGTTTGATTGTGAAATGGAATGGTGAATGATAATGGAAAGGGTAATGGTGGGGAAACGAATGAAGATCAAGACTTTCAGTTACACACAATGTTGTTTATGTTGGATTCAACATAACTTTGGTTGTGGTGGGGCTAAAGACTTGTTATCTCAATAGGACCACTATATTTTTCTATTGTTTGATCTTGAGAGTAGCTACCATCTGATTAGACTATGGATAAGAACCTATTTTGGTTTGATCTTTGATTTTGTCTTCATCAAGCAGTGAAGAAATTTTGTGCTCATCTATTGATGCCTTAAAGAGGTTTTCACTAATGAAGTTGTCTTGATTGTCCTGTAGCACCTTTGAGAAGGTTTCGCTAAGGAATGTTGGCTTTTGAATTTGATTTTATTCTAGTGCTTCCAAAAAAGTTTCACTAGAAGATGTTAAGTTTTGACTTTTATTGTCCCCTAGCACCTCTGAAAAGGTTTCACTAGGAGAGTGTTCTTCTACTATATGAATGTGGTCTTGGACTCCTTGCTCTTCTTCAATAGCTATGTTACCATGGATGCAATTTAAAAAAGTGTGATTCTATCAATCCCAATCGACACTTGTGGGAGATGGAATATCAATGATATGGTTATTTTGGTTGATAGTAATGCCTTATAGAATGGTAATGTAATGGGGAGAGGCTGCATAATCCTCATAGAAGATACTAGGAGAACTTGTGTCGAAGATGAATTACTCATCCTCAAAAATTATATAAGGATCAAAAATGTATTCAAATTGATCTATGAGGTATGCGTAACCAATGTTATAATAGTCATGAACATATTCTATATCTGAATCTGATTCTAACTCAAGAATTTGATGTTGAGACTGATGTTGATTCTAATTCTGATGATAAATCTAATGTTAGTTCAAGAATAAAACCTAAATCTAATTTTTATTCTTCATCTAATGGGTACTCTATTACAATGATGTCTTATTGAATGCTTGGTATTGGATAAGTAACAACATGTAATGGCATGATGGGCTCTACAAAGACTGGTTTGTCAAAGTGAGACTCCTTTAGGATGGGAAAAAGGTCAAGAGATAACTCCTTAGAGATTGGCTTGTCAATAGGAGGCTCTTTAAAAATAGGCACATGGTTGAGGTAATTATTTTACCAAAGGAAATTATAATCATTAATAAGTGACTCAACAAAGACTAGCTCATCAGAGTGAGACTCCTTAATAATTGGTATAGGATCAATAGGTGATTCATCATATGTTGACTTATCACAAATGTTTGGTTTAGCAAAAAAATCTTGGATTGGTTGGTTGTCTTGGCTTTGGTTTTTAATGAGTTGGAAAATACCAGTTTTGAACATAGCTTGATCTTTGAATGATTGGATCGGTTGAGGTTTGGATGGGATTGGTATTAGATGAGGAATGACTTGTGGTTGGAGAATGGTAGGGCCTTGGGGAGCATGATTGATTGTGTGAGTCAAAGGATAAAGTATTGAGATGGTAATGATAGGGTGTTGTAGGGATTTATTGCTCGCATAAGCTAAAGGACTAGGTCTTGGAATGATGAAGGGGCATTATGGAACCTAATTGCTCACACAAACCAAAGGATGAGGTCTTGGTATGGGAATGGTATTCTTTAGATATTATAGATCTTGATAGTTCATATAATTTAAAGTAGGGTTAGGGGTAACCAATGATTAGATAATAAAAGTACATTATGGAGCCTGATTACTTACATAAGCCAAAGCATCCAAATCCTCTTGATAAAATAGATCATCCCAATCTTAAGTTAGATTATAAGCTAGTTCTTGACTTTGTTCTGTGTACTGATTATTAAAAAGAGGGTATGGATTTGTATCCCAAACAAAATTATCTATAGTTGTGTCTTTAAAGTCCTGTTCAAAAGCCTCTTTATATCAATCAAGGTCTCAAGTTGGATCATAATTTGTTTCATTACTTTGTTTCCATGAATGATTAATATGAGATGGATAGCAATCTATCTGAGAAATCATATTAACATCATTGGGGTCTTGACTAAATCCATAAAATTCATTTTGTGAAACCATTATATCATAAGTTAGATTGTAAGTGACTCCACCATAAGTGTAGTGACACATATCCAAATAAATGATGAAAGTTTCAAAATAAAAAGGCTTAGAGTTATACAAACTTTGAAAAACTATGTCCAAAGGACAAAGGGTTTAAGCTTAGTCTAACTTGGTCAAAAGGTGGAACTGTATCTCCAATGTGGTCTAAAAGTGGAGCTGTATCTCTAAAATGGTTTGTGATAATACTTGGCATAAAATAGTTTAACAGCAAATGTCTAATGTCAAATGTCATACGCATAAAAGGTCAAGTGTCTGAATAAAAACTAGCATGTCAAAGGTCTAGGTCAAAGTGTTCCAAATAAGGTCTAAACTAGGAAAGGGAAAAGTTGAGTTACTAGGTCTTTTGTCCAAACATGGAGTCAAAAGTTAGGTACAAACAGATAGGCATATGCTAAGACTTTTAGCCAAATGACATCCAAATCTAGATTTGAAACAAAGGTTGATGTGATTTGATTTAATCTAACAAGTTTGGAAATAACTTTGACATAGACCTGACACACATAATCAAACATAAACATGATCAATTGGCATAAGGCATAATACAAAAGGCTCTTTGAAGAAAGACTATGTTTTCCCAAATAAACGCATAAACAATGATGGGGATAGGCATTAAAAAAACAAACAAACCATCAATAGTTTTCAAATTTGGGTAATCAATTAACTGAAGTTATGCAACCCAAAAGAGAAAGATCTATGTATCAACCCCATGAATTAAGGCTTAATAAAAAATCAATCAATGTTTGAACTCAAACTTGACAAGGTTAATTGAAAAATCAACATTTAAAAACTAGGATTTGACCAAACAAGCTAGACAAGATTAGATAGTATGACAACACAAGACAAAGATACAAATGGTATACATGACATGGTTTAAAACAAACAATTTTTGATACAAGGTAAACTAGTCTTGAAACAAATTTGAGCAGCCTAATGGTGTAATCATGATCGAATGATGTGATCGATGTTATGTTTCAAAGACTCAAAAAGGTTCAAAATGTTTTGACATGATTTTGGGCAACATAACACTCCCCTCCTTAACTCAAATGACACACACACAAACAAGTTTAGAAAAAATTTAAAGGCATAAGTGTGGTGTAAAATGGTCAGTGTAACACCTCTTTAGATAAAAGAGTGACGTATAGACAAACTGATTTTGATATGGTTTATGAACAAATAAACAAGTTTTAGTCTCAAAAACATACCAAGCAAAAATGACCAAAATACTCTAAGTATAACCATCTAAATCCTAACAAGGGTATGGAAATGTAGGGTTGAATAACTATCAATCTTTCAAATGTTTCTAGTGGAATCAATCACATAATGACTTTCATGTCAAATGATGCAAAAGATAAGCATAGAAATTGGGTGACTCTGGCATTAGCTAGTTGTAAAAAGGTCTAGTCTTTTTTACAACCACTACATCCTGCTATTCACTTAGTGTATTTTGATGTCCAAATGTAGATACATCCCATGTGCAACTTAGAAGGAGTAAGTGAAGTCAATTCTAGGAGATGAAACCCTGGGTCAAAGCTTTCTTAAGGAACTCATGGGAGGTAATGACATCCCCCTCATAAGCCAAGATGTAATAAAATGAAAGACATAAAAAGAAAGACTTTAGGGTCATTTTCAAGGTCACCCAAAATTTGATGAGTTTTTGGGGAGTGATTTAGATGACATTATTTCTAAGACTTGGACTACGATTTTTGAAATATGAATGGAAATTTTGATTCCAAGGGTTCCATAAAGGGAACAAATAGAAGAGCATACACGCGACATCCTTCTTTTTTCCAAACAAAATATAACTTAAACAACTAAGTAAATATAAAAACTTAGAAAGGTGAGTTAATTTTTAAGCCCAAATGTAAAATGAGGTGGTGTTAATTTGACCCCTTGGTCTTAGTTGTAAAATTTGAAAACATTCACCATAAACATCTAAATTTTTTTTGTCAAACACCAAAACAAGGTTCCTAATTGATTTTTAAGCATGTAAAAGGTGATCTAAACATGTTTTTAGTAAATTTCAAGCTTGGTCCTATAACAATTTTTTTATCATGTCCTTTATCCTTGAAGCTCTTTTGGGTTTGAAGCAATGAACTTAAAAAAAGAGTTCTCAGGTCTGTGTTTTAAGAAAAAACATAGTGACCAACGTTGCTGACTGATGATGGTTATCTAAATGACATCAATTATACTAATGTTAGTGATGATAGGTATCCAAAAAAATTTGGTTTACTAACTGATGTTAGTTAAGCTATCCAACCAATGTCAGTTTTACTAGTTGATATCAATTACTGTGCAAACCTGTGGTAAACAAAAATGACAAAATAAAGCTATAAAATCAATTTGCAAGAGTTTGAATGGTCCAAATGAATATTTTAAAGCTTAAAAATGATCTTATTCATGTGTGGGATAAATCTAGTCCCATTAGGCATGCCATATGTGATCTAAGAATTTGACTCAAGAGAGGATAGTTAGTATGGTGGTTGTTCCAAAATGAAAATAAAATGAAAGAAACACACTAACTAGCATAACATTTCTAGGCCTAGACACTAGGGAGAGCTTAGTTAAGAAACATGAATAAAAAAACAAAACTAAAATTTAAAATAAACCCTCTTTTACCTTCCTTGGATGCTCCAAAATGCTTTTTGTAGTGGCTTGCTCGGCTTTGTGCTCATGAAGTCTTCATCAAAGGAGGCTTGGCTATCTCCTCTTCTCCTTGGCACCTTGTGGCTTTGGATTGCCTTGGATTGGAATAAATTTGGCATGGTAACACTAATTTTAATGGATTTTGGAATCATTTTTGGATTATAACTTTGAATTATCAATACTTAGAAATCATGTTCATGGCCTCTCTATTTATAGATTTTTTAGAATGTCTAGAATCAACCTGAACCATCCATCTCAAGATTGAGATGTGTTTCTAAGGATTAATCAAATTATGTAATTAAAATTCATAAATAGGCTCATAAATATTTGGGATAGAGGATCAATTAAGAAGCATGGGGGGCTTTGATGAGGCATGGAGGGCATGAATCTTGATATTTGTGGCATTTATGGCTTAAGGATGTCTTCCCAAGAAATGAGGTCACATGATGATGCAGATATTCAATATTCATTTATAAAAATAAGTTTTCAATAAGTTTCCATGAAATTATTAATTATACCTTGATTTGGATTAATTAGCTCTTAATCATGTTTAATCACTTTGTCAACAAATTAACCCAAATTGATTAGAATGCCTTATTATTGGTTCAAAATTTAACTAATTGGAAAGCAATGTCAGATGCGTTAGATCCATATTCCCATTTAGGATGTTACCAACAAAAAATAACAAAGACACATGTCTCATGCAAGAAAATTAATAGGAAAGAGCAATCTAGAGCACCTAGGTGCAAAATTGGCATTTTGACTCAGAATAATCTGATCAAAGTTAGCTAGCCCATAAATTACATTACCCCAATTAGGGATACCCTAGCCAAAATTGGCATTTGAATATGTCAGTTTCAAATATTTTAGTGTGTTTTAGTGTTTTTAGGACAAATTATGCATTTTGGGTGGAAATTAGTCAAAATATTGATTGGAGGTTATTGATGGCCAGATTTAGGTGTCTACACTCCCCACCTTCATTTTCCCTATCAGGTCATTTCTAAAGGTTTGCAAGGGTTTTAGGTCATTTAAACCCTTAAGCTTCATTCATAAATATGGGATGTTGGAACAACCAAAAAAATACACTAGAGAAAATTTCAAGACCCCTATCAACCTCCCCAAACTCCTTATATCCCCATGCACAACCTAATAGAAGATGTGAGCACTCAAAATTAGCCTATTGAGCTTTGACTTTCATTTTGCATACCCCTAGGTTATCTTTGAGCCCAAAAATGGATTCTTGATGCTTTATATACAAGGTGGAAGCTTGAAGACATCTATCATGACCCTATAAACATGATACAATCCATTGTAATTCTCTCTTATAACTAGAATTAAAATTGACCTCCTTATTGGGATTATAGGCCTAACCATGCCTAATAAGCCTGACTTCAACCTTGAGAATCTAAGATACCTTGTTGAGATTATTCACTATATGTAAGTTTTATCATGTTGATTTAGGTGTGTTACAACTTCCCACACCTTATTTCAAGGCCTAATCTATCTTTATCTCATCTCTTTATCTTCTTTTCTGAGAATTACAGGATTTATGCACAAAGGGAAGTACCCTCTATTTGAGAAAAAATAGAGGGTACTTCCTCTATTACCTCAAATGATTTACTTGTTTGAGAGAATTATATAAGTTATAATTATGTCTTGTATAAGTTTATAACCTTTGGTAACATCATTTGACCCTTGAATTCCTCAAAGCCCAAGATAGACCCCTAGGAAGGTAGATTGTATGCAAGGTCTGATCATATAGACTGAGTGATGCATCCTTAGGGTCCTCTCTGCTTGTTTTACTTTATCACTATACTATAATTACTAATTTGATCATGATGGAGGTGTTATTATCTCTATTAATCAATTCATTCTTACATATAATCTTGCCATACCTTGATTGGTCAAGAGTGTGTACAATTTTCCTGACTGTGTTTTGATTGAAGGATATTGTTGACCAAAGTTAAATTTTTAGTCAAATTAGGGAACCTATAGGAAAAAAATAGTTTTATAGGTCTATATGGGGTCTAATATATTGTTATAATGTGTTTTATAGGTTAATTAATGTTGATTGATGTTATAATAACTTTGGTCATTAGTTCTCTAGATCTATTTACCATTTTGAGTCATTTTAAGGGGTCAAATAGATGCATTTAATGATTTGTACGGGTTTATCAATAAATTAAAAAATTTCAAAGATTTTTATCATGTTCCATGTGTCCTAATATGTCATTAGTAACTGTAACTAACTAAATATTTTTAGGTTAATTAGAAAAAGGTAGTTTTCTTAAAAAAAGAATGAGTTTGGCACTTGTACAACCTCCTTGGGAAGTGTAACACTTTGAAAATATGTAAAAGTGTCTCTTAATATCCCATAAACTCATATAAATGTTTTAATTTACCTGAAGGTTCCATATCTGAGACAAAACCGTTCAACTTTGTTCTTGCTCTTCTTGGTAGACTGAAGTGACTTGCAGGTTTTTGCTTGGTACGGTCAAACACAGGGGGTTTTAGAAAAAATTATCTTAGGGGAATATTATACACTTAGATACCTTAAAAAAAATATAATAATTTTGAGTAATGGTGGAATATTCTTCATGAACCATCCATTTGAAGTTTATCTTCCAATATCAACTACTCATCTATGTACCCTATCCATTTTCTCTTAGTTTGAACAAGTCTGTACGAACCAAATGCTGATATTGCTTCCAAATATTTTAATATTCCTCATATAATGTTACCCACACTTTTATTCATGTTTCATAAGGTTTTTAGGTGATAATAATCTCAATTTTCAAGAGGATGCAATTTTTTGAATTATGGGTAGTTTCATCATTTCCAAGAGTTGTGTGCCTTATCAAAGGATATAAAGGGTTGATTTAGTTTCATCTACATTTTTTTAAAATATCCCTAACCCATTATCACCTTACATATATGTCTCTTTTATTCTCATGTTTGCAAGCCCATGTATCTACCATGGTAGATCAATCATTCAACATACTACCTGCCTCCTTTCTAGTAATTTTAGATGTTTTCCATGTTGAAAGGAATGTTTTGAGCTTGTCTCAAGTTTCCATTGATTTTAATCATGCTTATGAAAGGTATAAAATAGGTTTAATATTCTCAAGAGGCCATTTGGTCCATCTTTGTCCACTTTCCCATACTCATTGTCCACTTCCAGCCAATGCACCTACAACATCCATGATGACATCACTAGAGCCTTAGTGTGAGTTTCAAGCATTTTGAGAGTTGAAAAGATCATTTGAAGGTTTTGAGAGAGACATTGAACCTATATAAGCTTATGAAAATGTATATGACTCTCTTCAATGACAACTAGAGAATTTTGCTACTTGTATACTAGAATGAGTGTCAACAAGTGTTCTTAACAGAGAATGAGAACTCTCAATGAAGAATTTGGGGTATGACAAAGACTTATAGAAATTTAGCTTGTATGGTTTTAGCATAGCAGACCTTGATGAGTTATAAATTGAGAAATTTTAATTAGAAAGGCTTCTAAAGCATCATATGACATTGTTTAGGGCTCTCTTCCCTAAATTGAGTAAACAGAGGCCCAGGAGGTTTTATGAATACCATATACTTTGTTTACTAAGTGAATTGAAACACATATGTATGTGAAAATTATAGTACCTATCATGGATAAGAATCCTAAATTTTTTAAATGGATAATGAACAATGGAGGAGGATAGTTTCAATATCTAGATGGCCCCAAAAAAAACATTGAATTATCTCAATATTGTCTACAGGTCTGAGTTTGCAAGTGACCTTTCTCCACCAAAGTTGCAAATTGGGCCTATATTCCACATATAGATGATTAAAAATGGTTTAAGTGATATCCATGGGTTAATATATCATAAAATAAGACAACTTTTTTTATTTTAGTCCTCCAAGCACATACCCTATCCATACATAGGATATGAAGGCAAATACCTACAATCAACATAGAATTTTCAAGTAAAGGAAGGGTCTCTTTTCTTGCATACATGATTATATGGGTATGGTAATATAAATTAGGTGATTGGATGATTTATAAAGATTTTAATTATCCCAAGAGGAAAATAAAATAGCCTCATGAACTCATGTACACTTACATGACCCTATCCCCAGTCAACTTTGAGTGACTGTAGGAGGATAGAGGACTAAAGTAAAGCTTCTAAGTGATAGTTGAACTAAAAGTTAGTGAACTAAATATTTCAAATATGGAATGGCATGCCAATTAAATCCTACAAAAATCTAATAGTAAATGTTTTTTAGCTAATGAGAAGCAAGGAAATCTTCAAGAGGTTATTTTTGGACCTTGAAGTACAAATAGGCTATAAAGACAACACCAAGCCTAAGGCCAATTAGAGGGTCATCCACAATTTTAGAAAGAGACAAGTTTGGTGACCTATTTAAACATTACCTTGAGGTTAAAAATGTGATGGTTAATCCATTGAAGTGAAGGGAAGACATCATAAAGGATCATTTTAAGCTTAAGCTTAAAATAGGCCTACTAGGCAAGGATAAGGCCTATGCTCAAATTGAGGGACTTTCACATTTTTAGACTTGGATATGATTTTAAACCTATTTAATCATGTTTTTGGGGCACATATATAGGTGTTAAGGCTTTTTGAGTATAGATAGAACCAAGGAAACTCATTTTCAACCTTGAAACCAACATTAGGCCTATGGATATAAGGAAAAGAGCTCAAATAGATGATTTTAAACACTCATATCTCACCTAAGGTTTTGCATGAGAGTCTAGTGAATTTGGATATGTTAATATTGTCTTTGAAGATCATTTTTGTGGAATTTTTCTATAAGTTGGATGTGAAACTATAATGAACAATCTTTAAGACTTAAAACTACTCTAAAACCCTCCTAAACCCTTGCTAAGGACTAGTTTACAAAAATGGAGTTGGATAGATGATCAAATGGAAAAAAATTCTCATGAAAATTTTTGGACCTTTGAGAGGACTCCCTCAGGTTGATCCACATGCTTTTTAGATGTATGGACATGTAGGAAAATGGTAGAAATAGGCTATTTTTGACCATTTTTGTGTTATGTAGGCTACAAGAGGATTTTGGAGATGAAATAAAGTATGGGAGGAATATTTATACTTTTTATGACTACATATGGTCACTATATTTCCTTAAAAAACTCCTAAGGTTTATAACAATAGCATCCAACTTAGCCAGTCAAATATGGCATATTAGGCAAATTAGAGAGAAGGGAGGAAATCTTGAAGTAAAGTGATTTTAATGTGACCCTGATGCTTCCAAAGCTATAGAGGGTCTTGAAACATGTCAACCACTACCTTTTATGGACTTGAATTAACAACTAAAGCCAAATTTGAAGACAAGTGTGCAAGGTGTATGAGGAGGTTTCTTAGAGTGTAGGTGATGATGGATCTCTTCCAGGTGATTATAGAAGACCAGGAATGAAAAAAATGCATGGAGAGGCATGTATAATATCCTATCCTTCCATTTAAATCATTATACTTGCCCTGGATCAGTTACATGTCACTCAAATAGGCCTAATCATGAAGGTAGTTTTTTGTGCAAGAAAAGGAGTTTTAGGCCACTTTACATAACTCTAATGACTTAATTTAACACTTGGACTTCTAGACCTTTCATGTTTCATCCCAAATACTTATAAAATGCACAATTAAATCCTTGTATTAGCTTTATAAGTGTCCTTGTGACCCTTTAACTTCTCTTCTTCTCTCTCTCTCAAACTCTATAAGAGTTAGCCATTTTTGCATTGTATTGGATGTTCCACCTAAGTATGGAAAATACCTACTCAATTGTATACATTTTTATTAATAAAATGACTAAATGTTACCTCTTCCATGACTATACTTAGTTTGTGTACTTAAATGTTTGATTTTACTTAAGTGACACTCTTATTTCTTTAGCATGTTAACTCATTCTTGAAACCTATTTGAAGTTGGAAAACTTCTTATTATAGGCAATTTGAAGTGTTATTGAGATATGTGAAAGATTAAGTGAGTTTGTCTCTTCATTATTTATATTCAAGGCCTCTTTTCTAGTCCTCATATCATAGATGTTCATCTTGACCTCATAATGTAACATTGATGTAAGAAGTTGTAGATTGAGAAAACATATGTTTGGTTTGTTGCTTGGTCTTAAGTGTCATATGCATATGGTTGGATGTCATAAATATATCTATTGTATCACCTCCATTAGTTTATCTTTACTTTCAATTTATTTCTCCATTTTTAACCCCCTAAATTTGGTCTTAGTTTCAATCCTAAGTGGTACATCAAGGAAGTTATCCCTATTTAGAGACTCACCTCATTCCTTAGGCTACCCAAAAGCCTATAAGTGATTCCATTATGCCACTTGGATGAGGAGATATTTGAATCTCCTCAAAGGGTGTATATCTAGGTGACAATAGTTTTTATCATGCCTTGTGGGACTATTTATCCAAGGAGTTGGAGAATTTTTGGTGTGTTCTTGAACCAATCAGCCTTTTGGAGGCATCTCAATCAACACCAATGGTGACTCCACATTGAATTATCTGGTTAAGCATCCCTAATGCATCAATAAATCAGATTTTGGTATGTATAATCCTATTTTTAGCAATATGGGTCTTATATTCCTTCACATAGCTTTGATCAAGCTCATGTTGTTCATGGAATCACCTCAAGTAGCTCTCTTAATTATCCTTTTCCTAGTCAACCTAAGAGTGTTAGGGAGATAATGTTGGAGTCTGAGAAATAACTAATGTAGATAGATAAGTTGAATGAGTATAATAGATACCAGAAAGAGATACTGCATAAAGAGGAGTGCTTGTTTAGGCAAGCTCAAACCATGTAATCCATGGAAGAGAGACTAGTAAGATGGAAGAATCAATCCACCCAATGCAATCAACATTGTGTGCCTTCTTCCATCCCAAGACAACCTTATCCCATGTAAAAGGAACCCTATGCTTGTACCCCAAATCCCTTTTATCAAATGAAACTTGATAATCAAATAAGAATGAATAATCTTGCTAGCCCATCTAATGCATTCTCTCCTATGCTAAAGAAAACTCCTCCTATTATTAATCTCTTGCATTTGGAAATCCAACACCAAAGGAGATTAGATTAGCCTTCTATGGAAACTAACTATTACAATTTCCTAAATTTTGAGATCTCCTTTGAGTAAATTTAACCTATCCCTCATGGAAATCAACACATCTATCTTCAAGCAACTCTTCTTGGTCTCCCTCAACCTCTTCAAACTCTTCAATCTGATAACAAGATCCCTAGTTGGAGAAATGTACATCATGAACTAGCTCAAGACTTTGATAAGGTGAATGAAGTTTTTGCCTATCATCAAGAGGAGACACATGATATCAAGATCCCAAGTTGGAGGAGTGATCATCATGAATCAGCCCAAAATCTTGAAGAATAAAGGAAGGAAGAAGCTATGCCTATTGGTTTCACATGTTGGAAAGATGTCCTTCAAATGCAAGAAAAAACTAAAGAGGTAAATAAATAAGAGGTTGGTGGGGCTAATATGAATAGAAACATATATTTGGTAAGTCATAATCCTATTCCTCAATCTGAATTGGCTTCAAGTGATGGAAGTTTTCCAAGATTTGATATGGTGATTGTAGGATGGAAATAAGAGAATAAAGATATTCCAACATGCTTCAAGTTAGTCAAGGAAATTTCTTTCCCTCCCACTCTCTCCTTTGATAAAGGAAATCATACCTTGTGTGAGGTGGAGGATAAAATTTTAGAATTCAAGGGTGAAGAAGATAATCTGAATGGCGAAGAAGTAACAGGTATGGAGCCATGTAGACATGATGAAATTTCACTATCTCTACTTGATGAGCTTCCATTTTGTTTTGATGAAGATAGTAAACAATCTACAGAAGGTGATGATGAGGAGTTCCAAAAATATTCTCATGAACAAGATGATGTCTTATTATTTGATCAAGAAGAAGAACAATTAGATTGGTATGGTTTTTATATTTAGGAAGGAGACCATGAATAGACTGAACAAGTAAGTGATTCCTTTTGGGATGAACTAGAAGACTATTTTACTAATTGTAACATAAAAATAGCATCCCTTCCTCAAGAGAGAAATAAAGAAGCTAGAGATAAATTTGTCAAGCTTCTTGAATAAATAAAGAAAGATGAGTTGGTTTAAGACACATACCAAGGACATGAGCTTAATGGGCCTTACAATGATAAAATTTCAGCCATTGATGTATTAATGAGATATGATAGCATAAAATACTAGCATAAGATATGTCTCAAATAACAATAAGAATGCATATATGTTGGAGATATGTTTTAATCTGATCCAATTGAATACATGCCAATCAAGGTGTCAAACAAGGAAGGTGAATCATAAAGTGTCTACTTTAATAAACTACTTATTTGACACCATGAGGTTTCTTGTCATGAAAGAGACCTAAGAGACTTCCAATTTGATCTAGGAGGGAAGTATGCTCATTTTTAGTTGTACATAATAGGGTTTTTCATAATTTTCCTAAGTGCTTTAGGCACATGTGTGTGTTTATTATCTTGTTTTATGTGTGTCTTTTGCTTTGTGTGGTGGAGGTAGTCTTAGTGTCTTTTTTGATCAAAGGTTTGGGTCAATGGGCAAAGGTTTCCTTATTTTTCTATCCTTAGATGACTCCTAATCCCAATGGACTATTAAGGCTACTAATCTAGCTAGTATAATAGGCATACTACCCTTATGAGTCACCAATTTGTTGACCAAATTTGACTTTTTAGTCAAATTAAGGCACCTATAGGTAAAAAATTAGTTTTCTAGGTCTATAGGGGCTCTAATATCTTGTTATAAGGTGTTTCATATGTCAATTAATGTCAATTGATGTTATAATAACTTTGCTAATTAGTTATCTAGATCTATTTATCATTTTGAGTCATTTAAAGGGGTTAAATAGATGCATTTAATGCTTTGTATAGGTTTATCGCGAAATGTGAATGTGTAAAAGAGTTTTATCACATACCATGTGTCTTAAGAGGTTTGTAGTAATTATCACTAACTAAATATTATCATGTTACTTAGAAAAAGGTGGTTTTTTAAAATAAAAGAGTGATTTTGGCACTTTTACAACATCCTTGTGAAGTGTGACACTTGGAAAAGATGTAAAAGTATGTATTTATCTCACCTAAACTCATATACACATTTTAATTGACCTGAAGGTGCCATTTCCAAGCCAAAACCATTTAGCTCTCTTCTTGCTCTTCTTGCCAGACTAAAGTAACTTACAAGTTTTTTCTTAGTATAGTCAACATAGGGGGTTTCAAGAACAATTATCCTAGGGGAGTATTATAAAATTAGATCCTTAAAATACATATAATAATTTTGAGGAATGGTGGCCTATGATTTATGAAATATCCATTTGAAATTCAACTTCCAATATTGCCTACTTATCTGTGCACCCTATCAATTTTCTATTGGTTTAAAGAGGTCTATATTAAATAGATGATAATATTTCTTTAATATATTTTTATATTCATCCTCTAATGTTCCCCATACTTGGTTTCATGTTTCATAAGGTTTTGAGGTGATAATCATGTCAATTTACAAGAGGAAGCAATTTTATGAGTTATGGGCAGTTTCATCATTTTCAAGAGTTTTGTGCCTTATCAAAGGATATAGAGGGTTTTTTTAGTTTAATATACAATTTTTTAAAATATCCATAACCCATTCTCAACTTCCATCTATGTCTCATTGTTTTTCATGTTTGCAAGCCCATGTCTCCACCATGGCAGACTAGTCATTCAACATATTGTCTGCTTCCTTTCTAGTAATTTTAGATGTTTTCCACATTGAAAGGAATGTTTTAATATTGTCTCAAGTTTAAATTTATTTAATTAATTATTAATTAAGTTTTTAAATAGGTTTAAGATGATCATGAGGTATTTTGGTCCATCTTTGTCCACTTTCCCATACTCACTGTCCACTTCCAACCAATGCACCTATAGCCTCCATGATGACTTCACCAGAGCCTTAGTGTGAGTTTCAAGCATTTTGAGAGTTGAAAATATAATTTATATGTTTTTAAAGATACCTTAAACCTATATAATCTTATTAAAATGTATATGACTCACTCCAATGAAAACTAGAGAAGTTTGTTGCCTATATACTAGAATGAGTGTCAATAGGTGTTCTTAGTAGAGAATGAGAACTCTTAATGAAGGAATTTGGGGTATGACAAAGACTTATAGAAATATCTCTTGTATTTTTTAAGTTTATTATAAATTTATGAGTTTTCAAGTGAGAAATTTTAAGTATAAAGGCTTACAAATCACCAAATGACATTGTTCAGGGCTCTCTTCCCTAAATTGAGTAAATAGAGGTCCAGGAGGTTTTATGAATACCATATACTTTGTTTACTAAGTGAATTGAAAAATATATCTATGTGAAAATTATAGTACCTATCATGTATAAGAATCATAAAAAAATTTAAGGGATAATGAGCAATGGAGGAGGATAGTTTCAAGATCTAGATGGCCCCAGAAAAACATTGAATTATCTCAATATTGTCTACAGGTTTGAGTTTGCAAGTGACCTTTCTCCACCAAAGTTGCAAATTGGGCATATATTCCACACATATATGATTAAAAATGGTTTAAGTGATATACATGGGTTAATATATCATAGAATAAGATAACGTTTTGTGTTTTAGTCCTCCAAGCACATACCTTGTCTGTACACAGGCTATGAAGGCAAATACCTACAATCAACATAGAATTTTCAAGTAAAGGAAGGGTCTCTTTTATTTCATACATGAGTATAGGGGTATGGTAATATAAATTATGTTATTTGAGGATTTATAAAGAGTTTAAGTATACCAAAAGGAAAATACAATAGCCTCATGAACTCATGTACACTTATAGGACCCTATCCCTAGTCAACTTTTAATGACTGTAGGAGAATAAAAGACTAAAGTAAAGCCTCTAGGTGATAGTTGAACTAAAATTAATTGAAATTAAGATTTAAAACAAGGAAAGGCATGATAATTAAATCTTTAAAACATATAATAAAATATCTAAATGAACGCATAGCAACCTACAAGTACTCCTCAGGCTTGGAAGATACAATGACCTACATCAAGGTTTTAAGGAGGAGTGGCTCAGTCTAGGGAAAGGAACACAATTTATGTTTTTTAAAATAATATGAGTAGATAAAAAAAAATTAGGAGTATATGTGACCATAAGGGGTTTAAGGAAATTTTCAAACACCACAATCAATCTTATTTGATGAAAATGATACCTACAATAGGCAGGGTCCATCTCAGTCAGGCAAACAATGAACTATTTTAGCAATTTGATGGTGTTTAAAGGCATATAAGGTGAGAGAAATAAAAAAGTGTTTTATGACCAAAGTGGATTCAAAATATACCATAATTTTCCATGATAAATTCTAAGGGAGTTAGCACATACATCTACAAGAAGGTTAATAGGCATATGCCACAATAGGCAGATAATGGCTTAACAAATAGGCTTTCTAAATGTTGGCAAGAGGATACATGGAATAGGAAAAAAAATAATGTGATATTATTTAATATTTTCACTAGTTTCCAATATAAGTGAATACATACCTAAACTATATAAAACACATACAAGCAAAACTTCAAGAGCAGTCACAGTCAAAAGACAACTCAGTTCTATCTCAATCAAGGGTGGGAAGGTTTACATGAAAGGATGAAGTGAATGAATAGAAAAAAAATGTGTTTATAAATTTTATGAATCCTCAAAAAAAATTACTCATGCCATTTTTTTATGGAAAAAATATAGAAAAGAAACCATCAATCACATAACATATAGTTAGTTTGGAGAATCATAGTACACAGTTTGCAAATGAGTTTATTTAGATTTTTAGAAGATTGAGAGATCAAATGACAAGACCAAGGGATAAATTTTGGTATGGAGAGTCCTTATTACTTGAAAAAACACATCCAATACTAATATTTCTCAAATAAATAGGGAAAATACCCCTTATTATATCTCATAATAGGGGTACTCTCTTTGATCACAAGACTAGCAATTTTGAGGGAAAAGGATAAAATATGAAGCTAAAAGGTGTATATAAAATTAAATAAGGTTGGTAAATATATAATAAACTCAAGAAATCATGGGAAATAAAATTTAAAGATAATAAATTCAAAAAATTGGTCTAGATACCAAAGATTGTAGTCATGACACAAGAGCAAGGTTTAAGGCCTAGAGACCAATGAGATACCAATGTCATTTATAGCCTAAAAAAGGAATTAAAACTTATAAAGTCATGTTAAAAAATCTATATTAATTTTTTTTGAGATAATTAGAAGGAAATATTCAAGAGGTTTTTTTTGGACCTTGAAGTACAAACAAGCTATAAGGACAACACTAGGCCTAAGGCCAATTAGAGGGTCATCTACCATTTTAGAAAGAGACAAGATTGGTGACCTATTGAAACATGAAATTGAGGTGAAATATGAGGTTATAAATACATTTAAGTGAAGGGAAGATGTTAGAAAGGATCATTTTAAGCCTAAGCTTGAAACATGCCTACTAGGCAAGGATTAGGCCTATGCTCAAATTTAGGGACTTTCACATTTTTAGACTTGGAAATGCTTTGAAACATATTGAATAATATTTTTGGGGCATAAATAGGGGTTTTAAGGATTTTTAAGTGTAGAGAGGACCAAGGAAACTCATTTTCAACCCTAAAACCAACATCAGGCCTATGGAAACAAAGAAAAGAGCTCAAATAGATGATTTTAAACACTCATATCTCACCTGAGGTTTTGCATGGGAGTCCAAGGCATTTGGATATGTTAATAGGGTCTATAAATATCACTTTTGTGGATTTTTTCTGCAATTTAGACGTGAAAATTTTATGAACAATCCTTAAGACCTAAAATTACTCTAAAACCCTCCTAAACCCTTACTAAGGTCTAGTTTGTGAAAATGGAGTTAGATATCTGATAAAATGGAATTTTTTTCTCATGAAACATTTTGGACCTTGTAAAGGACTCCCTAAATATACTCAACATTATTTTTGGATGTATGGACTTGTATTGACATGGTATAAATAAGCTATTTTTGACCTTTTTTGTGTTTTACATGTTACAAGAGGAGTTTGGAGATTAAATAAAATTTTTGGAAGGAATATTTAGAATTTTTATAACTCCTTATTTTCACTATATTTCATATAACAACTCCTAAGCGTTCAAATAATTGCCTCCAACTTAGCTAGTCAAATTTGGCATATTGGGCAAGCTGGATAAAAGGGAAGATATCTTCAAGTAAAGTGATTTTAAGGTACCATTGATGATTAAAAGTACATATATGGTCTTTAAACATTTAAACCACTAAATTTTATATATTGGAATGAACAATTGAAGCCAAATTTGAAGACAAGTGTGCAAGGTGCATGAGATAGAGGTTTCCTAGGGTGTAGGTGATGATGCCTCTCTTCTAGGTGATTCTATAAGACCAAGCATGAAAAAAATACATGGAGAGGAATTTTTGAGAGAATCTAATTCCATTAAAATCATTGGATCTACACTGAATTAGTTACAAATCACTCAAATAGGCCTAATCATGAAGTTAGTTTTTAATGCAAGAAAAGGAGTTTTAGGCCACTTTGCATAACTTTGATGACTTGAGTTGACACTTAGACTTCAAATTACATGGTTTATCCCAAATAATTACAACATGCACAATTAACTCCTTTTATTAGCTTGACAAGTGTCCTTGTGACCCTTGAACTTCTCTTCTTCTCTCTCTCTCTCTCAAACTCTATAAGAGTTAGCCATTTTGGCATTGTATTGGATGATCCACTTGAGTATGGTGAAGACATGATAAATTTTATACATTTTGATCAATATAATGACTAATTTTTACCTCTTCCATGACTTTACTTAGTGTGTGTACTTAAATGTTTGATTTTGCTTAAGTGACACTCTTGTTTCCTTAACATGTTATCTCATTCTTGCAACCTATATACAATTGGAAAAATTCTTCTTGCAGGGAATGTGAAGTGTTATTGAGCTATGTAAAATATTAAGTGAGTTTGTCTCTTCATTAGTTCCATTCAAGGCCTCTTTTATAGTCCTCATATCCTAGATGTTTGTCTTAACCTCACAATGTAACATTGATGTAAGAAGTTGTAGATTGGGAAAGCATATGTTTGGTTTGTTGCTTGGTCTTAAGTGTCATATGCATATGTTTGGATGTCATAAATCTATCTAGTGTATCACCTCCATTAGTTTAGTTTTTCTTTCAATTTTTTCTCCCTTTTCAACCCCCTAAATTTGATCTTAGTTGCAATCCTAAGTAGTGCATCAAGGGAGATAATTGTATCTAGAGACTCACCTCATTACTTAGGCTACCCAAAAGCATAGAGGTGATTCCATTATGCCACTTGGATGATTAGAGCTTTGCATCTCCTCAAAGGGTGCATATCTATGTGATAATAGATAACTATATGTGTGTATGTATGGATTAGGATTTGGAAACATTGAATCATCCCTTTCTAAAGTCTTCCAGGACTTATTTCATATATGCCCTTTTTCATCTCACACTTTGAGGTTTAATTTCTCTCAATACCAGCCATAGGTAGTTGATTGTGTATTATATACTTCTTCTTCAAAAGTAACTCTTGTAGGTGGTCATGCTTGTTTTAACCTTGGATATAATATATGAAGATCTTTTCATGATGTTTATAACCACACCAATTCATATCCATACCTATACATGTCATGTCCATAATTTACAACTATTTTGTTCTAGCTACTGTCACCTCTCAATCAGATGTAGGTGAGTAATTTTTCATGATGGGATACTTGTAGGTGTTGTTTCCACATTATAATATGTGTCATTTTCCTTTAGATAACCTTTTAAAACCTTCAATCAACCTTTCATATCATATATTCATTTTTATAGGCTTATTATTCCACAAGTTCATTTTGAGAGCTTTATGAGCACCTACAGGTAGGTTGCATGTAGCCTTTTCTAGGTCACTATACCCTTGTAGATGAATATCTGACCATAAAATTGTACTTTAGGTCTCTTCCATGCATGCCTTGATGTTTATCTTGCCAAAGTTTCTGTTTATTAGTGTAACAAGACATTCTAACTCAGTCTCAAGCATCAAATCCACTCATTAGGCCTAAAAATGTTATTGACTCATCTTGTTGTAGATAACACTATGGAATTTTAGTGTTCAAAGAGGTAAATTAATACCTCTTGAAAACCAATCTCTTCAATTCAAAAACCCTCCATCATTTTCAAATCAAGATACCTATGTGGGATCTTGCACATTAATGTATTTAGAGGTTCTAAAACTCAATTTAACCTTGTATGATAAACCTCAAAAAAGGGCTCAGACCTCTATTTTGATAGTTTTAAGAATTTGTCCCAAAGTGCCACAAGTTTACTCCAAGACCATTTTAATGTATCTAGTTTCCCAAACATTCTCCAAAATGATGAAAAAGTATGTTTAGACTCTCCAAACATCAGAGAATGCTCAAACACACATTTCATGGTCCTCTAAGAAGTGGCAAGCCATAAAACTATTATAGGTGATCAATTTATCCATTTGCATTGCTCACTTAGATATTGAAGTTGGATTTGACATGGAAGGTGATAAATAGGCATATATGAGAAATAACACATCACTTAACATTAATTTAGAACCATAACATAGAATAAATCTCCAACAATTGGAAAAAATAACTACAACTCCACCTTGTAAAATAAGTTATTTGGTTCATCAAACCACTTATAACTTGAAACAAAGGATGTGTAACATATGATAGGGAAGTAAAAAACCTATGGAAGGTATCTCACTCCTTGAGTTACATAGAATAGATCAAACAAGAGCAAAACCTATAGGGTGGATAGATTGGAAAGCAAAATAGGTAGGACAACTTATTAAGAATGATTAATAAAGCATATAACACCATTATTATACAACCAACCATCAAATAGAATCTTATTGGGTGTAGAAGACACCCCTAGGAGTCATTTGATTGAAACCTCCCCTACTGGCCATACCATCTAAAAACCTGAGGACCATTCTTACTTACCAAGCCTAGTGGAAGGAGAAAGAAATGATTTTCTCAATTTCTTGGAAATTTTGATCAAATTTATCACTAGAATAGTTGTGTGGAATATCAAAGGATGCTCTTGAAGTATCCTCAGCTTTAAGAGGCCGTACAAGTCCTTACACCTTAAGAAAACTCCCCTTTTTCCAAGAAATTTGCTCTTTCTTCTAAATAACCTACCACCTTTCAGTTAATAATGGTTGATTAAGGATTTTTAGGACACATGTGATGTGAAATAACCTTTTAAAACCTTCACTTTACCTAAGGAGGTCATACAAATCATTAAATGTTCCTTTTATGACCTTTAAATGGCTCAAAAAGACAAGGATTAAAATGACTAAGACCAACTCTAATATGAAATGAAATTATATAAAAAGGCTTATAATACACCCTATGACATAATAATAGACCCATAAAAACACCTAAAGATCAAATTTTTATCTATAGGGGTCCCAATTTGACTTGTAGGGTCAAATTTGGTCAACAAATTGTTGACTAATAGGGGTAATATGCATGGTATACTAAAAATTAATAGCCTTATCCTCTCCATGGGATTATGGAGTCATTTGAAGTCTAAAACAAAATGATAATACTTGACACTTGATAAGGCTTTGATGAAGATAAGATGACTAATTACCTCCACCCCACAAAACAAAAGACACACACAAAGAAAAACAAACACACTAACAAGACACACATGTGCTCAAAGCACTTAGGGAAAATAGAAAACAAACAACTATGCACAATTATCAATTAAGAATATTTACTTTCTAGTATCAAAAGGAAAGTTCCTTAAATATTCTTCTTCATGAGATGAATCATAGTGCCAAGCATGTTTCTCCTTAGATTGAATGCTTAATAGATCAGACTTATTCCTTGGCACTTCACTTAATTTTCTCTCTAGTAGATCATCCTTAAATATGTCTCAAATGTAAATTTATTCCTCTTTAATTTGTACACATACCTCATACTATTTCCAACTCTTCATCTCATGATCAACTTGTATCTTCTTGGTAGGCATAAGTTCAAGAGGAGTAGTTTCTTGTTTTTTGGAAGATTGAGGCCAATATAATCTTGTTCTATCATTCAAAAGTTGATCTATTTCTTACAACTACTTGAGAGGATGATAAATTATTTTTATTATCTCAAACATATCATCATGGGATGCATATGCCTCTTGAAATGACAACTTTGAAAATTTGCTTCTTCTTTGCATACCCACTTGAGTGTCAATGTTGTCTTCTCAATTTTAACTAAATCATAGCCTCCTTAAAGAGGAGTATAACCTGATCCAATGATTTCAAACAAGTCATACCAAGTCTGATTAGACACTCATTCTTACCCATCTATGATATCTTGGATAGTGATATAAGAACCAATGATGGTTTCCTCTTCTTAGACACAAGGAAGACATTCTTCAATATCAACACAATCAAAAGATTCAACACAAGAAGCCACCTATTATTTAGAATTTATAATCTATTTAGGGCTCTTAAGTTGTATATCAACTATTATAACTTAAAATTTCTCTTTAAGGACTGTAATATCCTCAATTTCTTTCTCCTTCTTGGTGATGCCAATGTTAGGCATTTTATAATCAGGTGACCTAGCCCAAAGAGATATGTTTTCTTCAAGCAAGAGTTATAAATTATTATCAACTAAATAATTTTATTTAGGTTCCCACATCACAGGTCCATCAAGTAAAAGTGTGATAGGGTGAGGACAAGATGAACTATTTGGTGGAGGTGGAACATAAAACTCAACATCAGATTGAGAATGAATTGTAGGGGATCCTTTTAGGAGTTCTTGAGGAAGGTGAGGCAAACCTTGGGATAAAATAGCTTGGTTTTCTTCCTTTCATTTGAAAATCACTTCATTAAAATATGATTCATCTTGAACATTATCTTGAGGAAGGTTATATAGGGTGTGTTTAGGTATATGATCTTATTTTGGCTTTAAACCTTCCATCACACCTTGACTCAACAATTTCATTCTTGACTTTAAATCTTCAATTTAGTTAGCTAGGTTCTCTTGGAAAATTCTCTATTGAATTTGATAGGCATATTCATGAGGATGAGTATAAGAGGGTTGACATGGAAAACAAGAGGTCTATTGAGGAAGGGTGGGAGGGGCTTGCATAAGATCAAGCTATTTCTCAACTTCACACTCTTTATTTAGGATTTTATCCCTTTTCTTTTCCCATGATTCCACTACCTTATTCCATCTTAGGATGTTATGATTAGGAGTCTCTTATTTAGGTAGTGATTCAATTTGAGGGGTGGATGAAGTGTTTAAGAAACTTTGGATCTCCTTATGCTTGGATTCTCCACCTTGTCTCCAACTTGGGATTTCATATATAAAAGTCTCTTCTTGAGGTGGAGATGTAATGGGAGAGGGAAATGATGGCTTAGATTCCACTTATTTTTATAATAAGATGGATTGCTTCATATTATTATTGGCTAACTCAATCTACTTATCAAGGTTTTCTTCAAAAACCAAGTTTGTCTTTCCAACTCTCTCTTCTAACTGATTAGGAAAGAGATGAATTTGATAAGCTTGATTGGGTTCATGAGTAGGGGTCAAGTAGAGGTGATAACAATATTTTGGAGGTAGATATGAGGATTGATAGATTTAGTGAGGATGTTCCTCATAAATTCTTAGCTTATCTTCTAAGGATGAAACCATGCCACTCATATCTATCATCTCACTTGTGAGCCTTTTTCCAATTTGCTCTCTCAATAGGCTCCCACTCTCTTTTAACCATCTCTAATGCATCTCTTACATTATGAATGAGATGAATAGGAATGTCTTGACCGTGTCCTCTTTATGTGTCAACCTCTATCATGTACCTCTTATAACCCAAGAGAGTTTAATTGAAATTTGAAATGGACTAATTTGAGAAGTGACTAGGTTGACTAGGAGTAAGATATTGAGAAGGCTAGTTATAGGACTGATACAATTCATGACAAGGTTGATAAAGGTCATATTGGAGCTGGTAAGGATCATGACAAGGCTGATAAGGATCATACAAAGGTTGATAGTTAATTCCATAAATTTGAGATATCTCACCAACTTGTGTAAAATAATACTCAACACCAAAACTAGCCATGGAACTTCATTTGGAAGCAAGAACATATAAAAATTACCAACAATCTTCAAAAGGAAAACCTAGGCTACTTGACCAATTGATGTAACTTTAGAGTTTCCATTGATGCTTAGATAGATGCCTCCAAAGTCTAATGTGTTGAAAGACAACACCAAAAATATTTCAACTTCTTGGATAATGAGTGCCATTAGGCATGCTAAAAACTATTTTCCAAGTGGCACAATTGAAACACCTCTAGGTTGTGGGTAGCTTAAGAATGAGGTGAATCTCTAGATAGGGTTAACTTCCTTGATTTACCACTTTTAGATCACTAATACACCTGTAATTGCAAGGAAAAGGGAGATAAAACTAAAATTAAACTATCCTAAAGGTGGTGATACACCAAATTAATTAATAACTATCAACCAACTGCATGTCACACATGAGGCCAAGAGACTAACTAGGCATACACTTCTTTAATCTAAATATTCTCATGTCAGTATTTCAATATGAGGTTGTGATGAATGTCTAGGCTAGGAGGACTAGACAAGAGGCCTATAATGACATTATTGAATATACTAACTCACTCAACCTTGAAACTTAATATAACACTTCACATGACCTACAATAAGAAGCTTTTAAGATGCAAATAGGTGAGAGAATGACACAATAATGCTAAGGAAACAACAATCATCATTAAGCAAGATCAATAATTCAAGTGAAAAGACTATGAATATTTATATAAGAGGTAAAATTAGTAGTTTTTATTTATCAATGGTATGAAAATGAGTAGGGATTTTCCATACTTAGGTGGAGCATCCTTACAATAGCCAAAATGGCTAGTTCCTATAGAACTTGAGAGAGAGAAGAGTAGAAATAAGTCCAAAGGTCATAAGGACAAGTATAAAGATAATAAAATGAGTTAAATGTTCATGAGAAGATAATTTAAAACTGATCATGCAAATTTAGAAAAGGAAAGTGGTACCCCAAGTCATGAAACTCTTGAAATGTGGTGTAGGAGTTCTCATTCTACACAAGAAAATTACCTTCATCATTTGCCCCTATTGGAACATCCCAAAAATAAGTAGGGATAGATATAATTATTGGAATAAGAGGTAAGGTTTATATATATTCTCTTCTATGTATTTTATTCATTCCTAATCATTTGGATTCCTCTAAAAGTTAGCCATCACTACCTGTAGTCAAAGAAACTCCCATTTCTAGTCACCCCTTACACTTGGAATAAAAATTGGATTTATTTTCCAATGAAAATATATAAAATGGAGTTAATGACACTTGGAAAGACCCTAAATGGCCTTATATTATTTAGGTTCACCTTAAAAATCCATCCACTTGAAGTTTTCACACTTCTCACCACCTTGCTCACTTTGCCAGGTTTGATTGGCTAAGATGAAGCTGATTATAGACATACTTAGGAGTTATTATGTAGCAATTAATGAAAATATTGGGTTATAATAAGTCTCTATATTTATCCCAAAGTTTATTTCATATCTTTAAATTCTCTATAACCTACATAATGCACAAAACAATCGAATAAAGTAGTGTTTAACCATATTCATATAGATGGGACATAATTAAATTAGATGGGCATGATATATATATATATATATATATATATATATATATATATATACATACATACATATTCCCCTACATCATCCAATTAATTTACATTCAATTTTGGTCCATTAAGATATCTCCCCACCTTTTTTTTCCATTTAGGTCATTTTCAAGGGTTTGCAAGGGTTTTAGGTCTTTTAAATAGTTAAGCTTCATTAACAAAGATGGGAAATTGGAACTAAAAAAAATTACACTATAGAAAATTTTAAGACCCCTGTCAACCTCCCCATACTCCTTATATCCCTATTCACAACCTCAAAGAAGATGTGAGTACTCAAAGTTAGCCTATCAAGATTTGACCTTCATTTTACATACCCCTAAGTTGTCTTTGAGCCCAAAAATGGATTCTTGATGTTTTATATAAAATAAATAAGATTTAAAACATATTTTATGACCTTATAAACATTATACAATCCATTGGAATTCTCTCCTATAACTATAATTAAAATTGACCTCCCTGTTGGGATTTTAGGCCTAACCATGCCTAATAGGCCTGATTGCAACCTTGAGGGTCTGGGATACCTTGTTGAGATTATTCACTCTATAAAAGTTTTATCATGTTGTTTTATGTATGTTACAACTTAACATACTTTATTACAAGGCCTAATTAGTATTTATCTCTCCTCTTTATCTTCTTTTCTTAGAACTGTAGGGTTTATACACAAAGGGAAATACCCTCTATCTGAGACAAAATAGAGGGTACTTCACCTATTATCTCAAAAAATTTACTTATTTTAGAGAATTTTACAAGTTATAATTATGTATTATACAAGTTTATAACCTCTAGTAACATCATTTGACCCTTGAATTCCTTAAAGATCCAAGATAGACCCCTGGGAAGGTAGATTATATGCAAGGTCTAATCATATGGACTGAACAATGCATCCTTAGGGTAATATCTATATTTTTTTTCTTTATAAATATCCTAAATAAAATAATATTATAATTTTGGAGGTGTTATTATCTATATTCATCAATTCATTCTTCCACATACTCTTCCAATACCTTGACTGGTCAAGATTGTGTGCAATTTTCCTAATTGTGTTTTGATTGAAGGATACCTATAGGTGTGTATGTATGGATTAGGATTTGGAAACATTGAATAAGAAATTTATAAAGTCTTCCAAGACTTATTTCATTTATTCCCTTTCTCATCTCACACTTTGGGGTTGAATTTCTCTCAAGACCAATCATAGGTAGCTGACTGTGTATTCTATGATTCTTCTTCAAAAGTAACTCTTGTAGGTGGTCACACTTGTTTGAAACTTAGGTATAATATATAAATATATTATCAAGGTGTTTTTTACCACAAAAATTCATATCCATACCTATATAATTCATGTCCATACTTTACAATTTTTTTGTTCTATCTACTGTCACCTCTCAGTCAGATGTAGGTGAGTATTTTTGCTTGATGGGACACTTGTAGGTGTTGATTTCACATTATAATATGTTCCATTTTACTTTGTGAAAATTTTTAAAACCTTAAATCAACCTTTAATATCATATTTTCATGTTTATAGGCTTATAATTCCATAAGTTTATTTTGAGATCTCTATGAACACCTATAGGCAGGGTATAGGTAGCCTTTTCTAGGTCACTATACACATGTAGATGAATATTTGACCATAACATTGCACTTTAGGTATTTTCCATGCATTAATTGATGATTATATTTCCAAATTTTGTGTTTATTATTGAAACAAGACATTTTAACTTAGTCTCAAATGTCAAATCCACTCATTAGGCCTAAAAATGTTATTGACTCATCTTGTTATAGATAACACTGTGGAAATTCAGTGTTCAAAGAGGCAATTTAAGACCTCTTTAAAACCAATTTATTCAATTAAAAGACCCTCTCTTATTTGAAACTAAAGAGACCTATGTGGGATATTACAAATGAATGTATTTTTATGTCTTATAACTTAATGTAACCTTATATTAGAAACCTAAAAAAAGGGCATAAACCTCTATTTTGATAGTTTTGAGAATTTGTCCCAAAGTGACACAAGTTTGATCTAAGACCATTTTAATGTATCTGGTTGCCCCAAAAAATTTTGGCATTCTCAAAAATGATGAAAAAACATGTTTAGACTCTCCAAACATTAGACAATGCTTAAACACACATTTCATGTTCCTTTAAGAAGTGGCAGGCCATACAAATACCATAGGTGACCATTTTGTGAATTTGCATTGCTCTCTTGGATATTAAAGTGGTTATTAAAGTTATATTTTAAATTTGAGGTGATAAATAGGAATATAAGATCAATAACACATCAATTCACATCAATTTGGAACAATAACATAGAAGAAATATCTAACAATTGGAAAAAATGACTGTAACTCCAGCTTTTCACTCCTTAAAAAATAAGTTAGTTGGTTCATAAAACCAATTAAAACTTGAAAAAAAGGATTTGGAACATGTGATATGTAATTTAGAAACCTTTGAAGTTCATATCACTCCTTGAGTTTCATATAATAGCTCAAACAAGAGCAAAACTTGTAGGGTGCATAGATTGACAAGCAAATTAGATAGGCCAGATTTTTAAGAATGGTTTTTAAAGAACAAGACAACATTATTATACAAAAAAACATAAAATTTAATATGAATAAGTATAGAAGACACCCCAAATATCCATTTTCCTAAAACCTTCCCAATCGGTGATACCATCTAAAAACATGAGGACCATTCTTGCTTGCCAAACCTAGTGGAAGGAGAAAGAAATGATTTTCTCAATTTATTATAAATTTTGTTGAAACTAATCACCTGAATAATTATGTGTAATATAAAAGTAACCTCTTAAAGTATCCTTATCTATAAGAGGCCATACAAGTCCATACACCTCAAGAAAACTCCCCCTTTTCCAAGAAAATGGCTCTTTCTTCTAAAGAACCTATCAAATTTTAGTTAAAAATGTTTTATTAAGACTTATTAGGACACATGGGGTGTGATATCACCTTTAAAAACCTTGAAGTTACACAAGGAGTTCGTATAAGCCATTGAATGCTCCTTTTATGACCTTTAAATGGCTCAAAAAGACATAAGGATTAAAATGACTAAGACCAATGCTAATATGACATGAAATGATATAAAGAGGCTTATAATACATCCTATGACATAATAATATACCCATAAAAACACCTAAATATCAATTTTTTATCTATAGGGGTCCCAATTTAATTTTAGGGTCAAATTTGGTCAACATTCTACTTGTGCACACAAGCTCTCAAAACATGGATCACATCTTATAGGAAAAATTGCACATGTTCAAACATCCATAATCATATATGATCCTCTCAAGATATTTAAATATTTAATATCATCCAACTAGACATAAAGCAAATAATATTGCATACTTTGTCATTATCACATAGACTATCAAGGCTCTTCATCCACTCAACAAAACACCTTAATGACATCATTATGAAAAATATAAAATAATCTCCCCATTTTTAATTTATATCAACACCTATCAATAATAAATATATATCTCACATTCTCTCTCTTCAAATCATTCCTATAATAAGAACTTTTTCCCCAATATGAACTTTTTCCCCCTTTGACACAATGATAAAGTGGGCACACATTGATCCTAAGGACCTAGAAAGACTATAAAAATGGAAAATGGCCATATTATAAAGATGATAAAAACTCACCCTTACCTTGATCCACCTCTTCTTGTCTTGACAACATCTTCTTGCTCCATGCCAACACTCTCTTCAATCAAGCTCTGCAACCAATGAAGAAAGAACATACAAAAGAACTAAAATCTAATGTAACTCATCAAAAAACATATAAGAGGGAATAAACCTAAGAAATATGAGAAAATTCACATTACGATCATCTTCATATCTCCACACACTATGAAGAATCACCATGCACGATTACTAGCCTTCTTTCTCAAGACACTTCCATGACCACCAACTCTGCATCTGCACTACAAAATACGAAACATGCACTGATCCAACCTGAGAATATACATTCTAAACATATACTATAGCTTCTTCACAAACCTTTGGAGAAATTATTATGAACATTTTTATCCCCCTTAATCAAATACCTTCTATTTATTCATAGAGAAATAAATAATACCCAAGCTCTATCTTGGATACTCAAAAGTAGCTTTTGACAATGGTTTGGTCATAATATTTGCAAGCTACTCTTTTGTAGGTACATGCCCCAACTTGACACATTGATTAATCACTTGTTTTATCAATAAATTATATATAATAGGAATGTGTTTAGATTTTGAGTGCATAACAGGATTCTTTGAGATACTAATTGCACTAGTATTATCTTAATAAATAGGACAAGGTCTATTTTATCTTACCTTGTAATCCTCCAAAATTGATTTCATCGACATGACTTGTGTTAAATAAGAGGTAATTAATATATACTCAACTTCTAAATTTGATATAGACACTGAGGCTTGCTTCTTACTAAACCAAGACACTAAACATTCTCTATAAAAATACCCCACCACTGGTACTCCTATCATCTACATAACCTGCCTAATCAACATCAATATATCATTTCAAAGATAATTCTTTACTCCTAAGATACCATAAGCCATAGTCTATGGTTCCTTTGAGATATCTTAAGATATTTTTGACTAATTTAAATTGAAATTCTTTAGGATAAGCTTGAAATCTTCATACCAGACCTATTGCTTTCATGATGTTAGACCTAGATGTAGTAGAGTATAAAAGACTTACAATCATGGATCTATACAAAGTTTGATCAACTTTTGGTAAGTCATCTAGTTTGCTTAACTTGCATCCTATGATCATTAGAGTACCCATTGGCTTACAATCCATCATGTCAAATTTCCTTAGGATATATTTGATGTATTTATATTGAGAAATGAAAATCTTTGCATTAAGTTGATTGATATGTAATCCTAATAAGTAAGATAGTTCTCTCAAAATTGATATTTCAAACTTAGTATTCATAGTATCTACAAATTCTCTATTTAATTTATCATTGTCAGATCCAAAAATTATGTCATTAACATATACAACAATTATCAATTGATGATTACCTTTTGTTTTAATATACAAATTACTATCAACTATCCCCCTTTTAAAACATTGACTCAAAATATACTTATCTATCCTGTCATACCAAGCTCTAGGAGCTTGTTTAAGACCATATAAACCCTTTTTCAATTTACACACAAAATCTTGATTACTTGACATGAAGAATCCTTTAGGTAACTTAATGTAGGCTTCTTATTCTAAATTTCCATTCAAGAATGTATATTTCACATCCATTTGATATGTTAAAGACTTTGAAACATGCATAAGCCAAAAAGAGTCTAATTGCTTCCATCCTTTCCATAGAATAAAAAGTCTCATCAAAATCTATTCCTTCAACTTGATCATATCCTTTACACACCAGTCTAGCCTTGTTTCTTGTGACTTCTCCTTTTTCATTAATCTTGTTTTTGAAAACCCATTTCTTACCTATCATATTTTAATCTTTTGGTCTAGGGAATAAGTCCCATGTTTAATTCCTTTCTATCTGATCAATTTATTTATCCATTACATCATTTCAAATTTCATATTTTCTAGCTTCTATAATATTTTTTGGGTTCAGTCATTGATAATAGAGTTGAATCTTATTGATTTTGATTGATCAACATTCTCTTTCTATTCTACAACCTCACACCAACATTTCCAATAATATGAGAGATTGGATGATCTTTATGAATTCTTCTAGATGGAGCTTTAGTATCTTGTCTTTCTTCCTCCTCTTCATCTTCATCATCTATTTGAATAGATAACTTATCATTATTTGCAACAAAATTTTGAGTTGAGTCACTTACTTTTATAATTTTGGCTTCTTGACTCTACTTGTCTCATTTACTCTTAGATTTGAACTTTCAAAAATCTTGTGAAGTCTCTTGTTGAAGAATCTATATGCAATACTGATAGAAGAATATCTTAAGAAGATTCCTTCATCAGATCTTGATTCAAATTTTCCAAGATTATCTTCATATTTTTTTATGAAGCACCTGCTCCTAAACACTCTAAAATGTTTAACATTAGCCGGTCTATTCTTCCATAATTCATAAGGTCTCTTATTATAGTTTACTCTAATTTTACATCTATTTAAGATGTACATAGAAGTCTTGGCTACCTCTTCCCAATAACCATATGATATTTTGCATCTTGAGCATGGTTCTACCCATCTCAACCATAGTCCTATTCTTATTTTCAACCACACCATTCTATTATGGTGTTCTAGCAACAAAGTATTGTCTTCTTATCCCATGTTCATCATAGAAATCATCAAACTTATGAGACCAAAACTCACCTCCTCTATCTGATCTCACACACTTGACCTTTTAACCCTTATCATTTTCCACAAGAGCTTAAAATGTGATAAATTTTTCAAAAGATTTTGATTTTTATTTAAGAAAGAATATCCAAGTCATCCTAGTAAAATCATCAATGAGAAGGATGAAGTAATTATTACCTTAAATAATTTGAGTTTTCATAGGTTCACATAGATTAGTGTGGATCAACTCCAACGACTCTTTAGTGGAGAATTCCTTGTTCTTGTATCTTCTCTTGGTTTTCTTCCCATGAAGACAAGACTTGCAAAGAGAATGAGAATTCTTATAAATCTTGGGCATATGCCTTACCAACTATTTTGAATTGATCTTTACTATATTATCAAAATTTATATGTCCAAGTCTTCTATGCCAAAGCTAACTTTATTCCAAATGATTCATGAAGCACTATTCCTTCTAGGATTCATGGAATACATACATGTTCTTATCTATTTTATGAACCTTTGAAATTAATCTATCATTTTTTTGCCTTTCTTACTTCACATACATCATCATGAAAGTTTACAACATTTCCTTTCTTACTCATTTAGCTTACACTTAAAATATTATGTTTCAAACCTTATACATATAAGACATTCTTAGTCTTCATATGACCATTATCCAAATTCATAGTACCTTTGCCAACAATGTTAGAAAATTTGTTGTCACCAAATCTCACTACACCTGGGTCAGTCTTTTTAAGAGATATAAACTTGCTCTTTTTGCCTATCATATGATTTGAGCATCCACTGTCTATGAACCATCTCCTATTCTCATCTTTTTGAGTGTGCATAGCTAATTGAATAAAAAATGATTCTTCCTTTTATGATATGCTTGGATTTTGCTTCTTTTCTTCTTTATATTTGATCTCCTTAAACCATTTGATAGTGCCAATGACCTATATATCTTTTTTCCAAAAGGCTCTGTTGTAGTTCTTAACTATATGACCTTTTTGGTTATAGTTGTAACATATGAGATCCCTTTTGATCTCTATAAAGAGAGAACAATCCTTATATCTATGACCAAATTGATTGTAGGAGAAACAATACCCATTGAAGCCTTTGTTTATGTTTGATCCTCTTTTCTCTTGATAATTACATTTCAATGGATTTTCAGTCTTGATCCTTTTGATGGAGCTGACATCCTTTTGTCCTTAGATAAGAGCACATATGAGTAATTTAAGACCTTATTCTCACATTTTTCCATTCTTTGATTAAGACTTGTATTCACCATGACATACAAATTCTTGATATTTGCTCCTAAATTTGTCACTACATTATTAACTTCTGATAAATCAAAAACTAGATTGTCTTGAAGCCAAGCTATAACCTTTTTATCAGCCATTGTACCTTTTATCACCTTCAAGTTGTTAAGTCTTTACCAAAGGATTAACTTTAATACAAATTTTTAGAGGTAAAAATACTAAGAGGGGGGTGAATTAGTGATCCCAAATAATCCAATTTCAATTTTGATCTTTACAAATACTTAAACAACTACCACAAGCATTCATGAAGCATAAACAATATTTATAACAATGAGCAAGAGAGACAATGCAAGATCAATCACATAGCACAAGACATACATGGGAAACCCTCTTGGTTGATAAAACCCACTAGAATATACAATTAGACTACTATCCTATAAAAACAAGATCTAATTTAGACCATCTATAATTGATCAAAGAACTACAATCCCTATTTAGTGAGACTCCAATCCCACAAGGTGCTACCACACCTATCTAGCTAAGGTGAAATAACAACCAAACATTTTATAAATTTTTACCTTTTAAGGGGGATAAAATAACCTTAGATTCTAAGATACCAAAAAAAAACCTATAAAATACTTCCACCTCTGAATTGATGTCAACATCACTTGATGATGAACTTCAACTTATCACACTTCACCTTCACTCACACTCAAACAACAAGCTCTCTATTCTACCAACAAAATCATGACCAATAGGTGATATAAATAGTCCTCAAATTGATTTTATATTTAACTCATCCTCAAATCACTCTAACCCTTATTTTCTCCTCAAAATATACACATAAGCCTCTTTCCAATTGCTCCTTAGTCTGACACATATAAATCTAGAACCCAACAACTTTGGTTCTACTGTTTATAAATAAATATTGATCAACACCATCTTAGTAGGTCATTAGGCTTGTCTTAACCCTTAATAAATCTATCATATTAATATAAGGTTCAATATAATCTAAATAAGTTGGCCACAACATCTATGGGTCACCCTTAAGCAAATACACCTTTTAAACAAGGCACTTTTAACTCTTATAGGTCTCATGGAGACCTATTCACCCATATAACTCACCCTCAAGAAAAAAATGAACACATGACCACTTCTAATTACATATTTCCACTCCTTATGTCTCCTTAAACATCCTAAAATGGTCATAGTCAACTTATCACAATTATGTGTATGCTTAAACAACTCAAACATATACCTTATACACATAGTCACCATGAATGACCATACAATCAACTTCTTAAGTATTATTCATACTCAAGATAGATTGATCACACTTCAAAAATCCATATAAAACATCCTCATAGAGTCTAAAACATTATACAATAGCTAATTCATCATGATACATTGATACAACATCAAAATAAGCTTAAGAATCTTTCTCAGATCATTTGTAGAACAAGCACAAACACATAATCAATTTCTAGGATCAATATATTTGTTTGCACACACTTCCATATCTTTAAATTAGGTTTAATGGATGCACCATGGAGTCCTCTACCACTTTTATTTTTAATACATGAGAAAGTTCATCTTCTATCAAAATATATGGTCAAAATATAGAGCTTTAGTTTTCCCTGTGTAAATTCAAATCATTGAATACCGATGGTCACAGTTAACCTTCAACCACAATTCTCAAATCTCATGGACACTAAGCTCAAGATAAATCTTGCACCATAGATCTTGTCTAAGATTTAATGCATAGACCTCCAAACTCAAATTTTAAACCAAAACCACTTTGACCTCAATTGTATCCTCTCAAAATGTTGACTTAATGTGCTCTGTCGATCTCTATAGATCAACAAGGTTAATAATGATCAATGTTCATCATTTTATCAAACTTTACGATCACCCACTCACCATTGGATCATTATCTTTTACCTTTTCTTAGACATTAAATTTCATGCACTTGTTATTATCTCTCTACCTCTTGACTCCTTAGATCACTCGTGCACCGTTGATCTTGCTCGAGCTTTAAAACTTCCAAAAATGACTATGGGGACCTTGTCAATATGCATGAGTAGCCATTTTTGTACCTGAATAACTTCTTTTGTGTTTACCTAAAATATCTAAAATTTGGACTAGATTATATCCTCACATAGGAGAATCCAACCATGTGACCCAATTCTCCTAGAACTATCAGGTGTGAGAGATATAATGCCATTAACATGCCTTCTCATTAACTTTATCATAGAGCAAACCATGTCCAAATCTACCTAAGAGGTCAAATTTGATCATTCATAAATTTTGTTGTGCTCTAGTGAATGATCTAAAATTTATTAAAAATGATCTATCCTCAAAATTGAACAAACCCATATGATCAAATTTTATTGACACCTTCACACGTACAATATATGACATCATCAAATTGACTACTCAACTTTTCTGCCACTAGACCCAAAGTGTCTAGATGAGAACTATGATCAACCAGATGAATTCAAATTGTGCACATAATGTATCAAATCATGGATCACATATTATAGGATCCATTACACATTTTTAAACCTTCATACTCATCCTTGATCCTCTAAAGTTATGTCAATACTAAATATTAGCTAACCATACATAAATCACACAAGAACAAGCACATTACACACTTTGTCATTACCACATAGAATATCAAGGATCTTCATCCACTCAACAAGACACTTTAATGACACCACCATGACATCACTATGACAACTCTCCAATAAGCTCAATAGACAAGGAAGAATAAATGTAATAAATTGGTAAAAAAATGGTTAGGGGCTAAAGTTGTGCTTGACCTCAACACCCCCTATGTTGAGCACTACCTACATACCACTACTCCAGATAGGGATCAAAGTCCATGTAGTTCTCCCATGTAATTATATACTTTAATAGTGACTTGTGATCTTGGTGGTGCATTCAAACTTATATTAGGGATACTTAGGTTGTGTGGACTCAAGATTTGGAATAATAGGTGTTTTCCTCTCAATGTTTAGTTAGAATAATTTTGGTGGTGGAAAGATAGAAGCCTCTTACCATCTAGAAAATAAATGAATAAAAAATATGATTATATAATGTTTTTTTATTTTATTTCATTTAATGGGACTTGAAAAACATGCAAGGTGACCCATTAGTGAATTTGAATTTAATAAATTAATCATTATTTGGTAGGAGGAAAAATTGGTGACTTCAGATACTATCGATGAGCGTGATTGTTCTAAAGGAGTGACCTTGTCTAAAGAGTAGAGACAACTAAAGTATAGGTGTAAATTGGTCTAATAGTGAGTCTAGGATACTTGTAATGAATAATAATAATGTTTAGTATCATAATTTCTCAAGGGTAAAAGGTTATATGCATAGAGGTAGAAAAATAATGGTTTAAAATTATAGAATTGGGAATATGCTAAGTGTGTATAAGGAGTGGTCACAAGTGCATTATTTTAGCATTAAATGTTAATTTTATTAAATAAATTTTCTCCCCTTTTATTCTCATAATTTAGTAAGGTGAAAGCACTAGATTAAAATAAAGAGAGATATACTTGAGCTTACCTATGTTGAGTAGGTTTGGATGTAGACCACATGTTGAACTATGATTCATATAAACTTGTAACAAAACATGTATAAATAAATCCTTACTTAGGATAAAAATATGAAAGTAAATACAATAAAATTATATATTAAATGATAGGGAGTGGATACCCATTTTCATCTATGCAAACTATTGTGTTTTGTGTTTTCTAGTGCAAAATTGGTAACTGGAGAGGGTGGAGCCCTTGGAGATTTTATTTTTATTGATGCACTTGGACTAGATTATGAATGTCCAAATATTCATGGGTAGGAGAGTTTATTAATAATTTAAAATGGATTTGACTCCATCATTATATAACTCAAGGTATCAAGGTAGTTTGGAATCCCTATATGAGTTGTAATATATCATTTTGGTGTAAAACTAGTACAAAAAGTTGAATCAACTACTATAGATGGAATAAGATTCATTTTTGGTGAAAAACTAGTGCAAAATAGGTGCAAAAATAATATGATATGAGTATGGTGTATGAAACATTGAATATGACATGTATTTTCATTATTTTTGTTAAAACTGGTTGAAAATTGAGCAAGAATGTGATAATGTGTTGCACACATGTCCCCAATTAGATATATGAGTATATTGATTATGATAATTGAGAAATACCAATATAATTTTTGAATCATCTTATGTAAAATTTTGGAACATATGTTGTGCATGATTCCCCTAATATTATATTTGAGTAAAATTTGTGATAACCTATGTATAAATCTAAAAATTATTTATGATTAACAACTAAAAACCATTTTATAGACTGAGTATAGTTATGAAAATTTTGGAAAGTGTTATTTTTGACTTCAGGGATGAAATTTCACTATTTTGGACAACTATGACTTACACGATTGTCCAAATGGGATGGTGATATATATATAGGATTTTTTGGAAAAAAGAGTATGCATTGTGATCAATTAATTAAGTAATATTATTTTTTATTTGTGCAGTGGACTATTTTATCTTAGTCTCTAAGACAAGCCATGGTGTATGCCCCTTCTTTTGTAGTGAGTTATGAAGCCTGAGAAATAACTTTGCTCAAAATAAAAATTTATGTGAATATTGTTATAAAAAACATTTAAATCTGGAGTAATAATGGTAACATTGGAGATCATAGAATTATATTGATAATCTGATCATAATAGTAATGTATGATACATGTAAAATTAAACATACAATGTCATGTCAAGATAGATGTTAATAATTTTGAACTCAATGAATAAATGATCATAACTAAATACTTGAAATTGATATATAACTACTCAAAGAAAGATGCATGATATTGATCATGACATCAATAAATTGGGGAGATGCATAATATCCATAATTGCATCACAAATTAGGTAAACAAGATTCATGGCCATTACGCATACACAAAGAGTACACACAAAAACATATAAATCACTAAAGAAGATGAAGGGGCCATATACAAGGGACATGTTGAAATGTCACACACATATAACACAGATAAGGCTTATATCCACAAACATGAATATGTTCAAATGTTTACAATTTAGAGCAATGAATACACACAAAGTATGAAGAAAATAAGAAAAAATGATACACTCATAAATAAATGAAGATGGTCTACATTATCAATTTGTGACATTAGTGTATATATCAACTTAGGTATCTAGTAAGATAACAATGTGAAAGTAAGTGAGCAAAAATAGAAATATTTTGTGCAATGTATTGTAGTAGGAATAAAATGGGTAGTCTTAGAGTGATAAAATATGTGTAAAAGACACTCCTAATGAAAGATTTGTGATGTTAAAAGATGTAAGAGGCCCATGACTATTTTAGATTTTAAAAATTATGATCCATATGTATCTCTTGCACAAAAAAATATGCTTCTCACTTATTTTCCTACACATACCTCATACCTCCTACACAATCCTATACATAAAGCTTAAACACAGTCTTACACATTAAACCATGATTTCACATATAATTATGCACCTAGATTCCGCAAATCATAGCTTATGCACTCCTCATCTTGTAGTCCTGAACCCTCATTGACACTTTATCATAGAATCATGTGATTACACTTGTATTTACTCCAACACATCCATGGGTCAACCTACTCCAATTGCATAGATTTTTAGGTGGCATTTTCTAGCTGAGAATCTACCAGTTGGACTATTAGTCACCACCAATGTAGAGTTCAACTTTCTCTTAGTAAGGAAGATGAAATGACTTGTAACCATCTTATTTGTAATTGAGAATAGTTATAATTATTCAGTTATTCTTCTTGTATAAATATGTAATAGATGCATCTAGCCAAGAGTTTATGCCATACATTGCCATAACATAAATAACATGCCTTGAATATCTACTTTTTAACACACACACACTATAACATGTTATACCATTTCCCCTATTCTTTCCTTTTGAATATAAGTTGAATTTATAACAAGTTAATACTTCTATTCCATTGAATGTGTATTGATTATTCTATCTAAATATGTCTTTGTGCAGTCAATCTACACAACCAAAATTAGTTGTTCCCCACACACTTGGTCTTGGTCCCCATGGTATAATTCATTAGTATAAGTGCAATCTCCACCTTTCTAAGCATGTAAACATGTGAGAAAAACTAGAGATAAGGTCTATCAATCAGTTCTATTTTAGAATATTTAGAAGAATACCAAGTAAAAAATATGGCTAATGCTTAAAAATACCCTGAGGTAGCCCTAAAAATTCAAAGACTTCCACTACACCTCCAAAGTATGATAAAAAATAGTTTTAACAATAGACAACCTTTAAGGTATAAGTCAATCTTGAAATTCCTCTATTCAAAAGAAAGATCAATTTAAAAGTATTGGATGCCTAAATTCAACAACTTGAGGCATACTTATCAATAAATTGCTTCACAAAAGCTGAAAATACCACCTTCATCATATTGAATATGTCCATTTAAGTGGTATATTAGTGGGAAACCTTTAATATGCAATGTCACAAGATTATGTTCCAAATGATTCTTAAAAGACCTTTATTGAAATGCTGAAGGAGGAATACTACCCTCTCTACCACTTTGAGGATTAATACATCAAGTTATAAAATATTCATGAGTATAAGGATATATTAGTGTAAAAATACGCCAATACATTTCATGACTACTCTAAGCACATGTGAGATAACTTGAGTGAACAATATAAGGTGATGAAGTACATCAACCGACTCTCACCTTATATCTATATGTAATTAGAAATACACTAAGTCTATAAATCAATCTTAACTTGAAGAAGATAGATCTTACTTACACTTTCGATTGGGGATACATTAGATAATTGGGAATACCCATCAGATAATTAGGAACATGACCAATATGTGGATCTACTAGACCCAATTAGGGGATTTATTATCATAATAACAATACTAGGGAGGGTTCCAAAGCCTCCAATCAAGCACAATCACACAATAACCCTATCTAAGCCATATGTTTTCATATTCACTAAACTAATAACAAGTAAATTAAAGTCTAATCTAGTGCTCACCAAAGCTTGTGGCACAAAGTAGGGGTAATAAACAAGAAAATTAAACATGCATAAGAGATATATACTCACGTCAGTGTATACAAAATCCTAATACATGAAAGAGAAGTATAAATGCATATCTATCTACTCTTGTAAAGGAAGAAAAAAGTTAGGAATACTTACCTTTGAAGATGAAACCACTGAGCCTCAATCCCTCCCTTGGCCAAGGTGCTTCACAAGAGGTTGTTGCGGTATGTGTAGACACCTAAAATTGGCCATCAATAACCTCTAACCATGATTTTGACCAATTTCCACTAAAATGCATAATTTGACCTAAAAACACTAAAGTACATTAAAAGCTTTGAACCTGATATAGTCAAGTGCCAATTTTGGCTAGGGTATCCTTAAATGGGGTGGTACAATTTATGGGCTAGATAACTTTGATCAATCATTCCGAGTCAAATGCTAATTTTTCACCTAGGTGATCTAGATTACTCTTTTCTATCAAATTTATTATATGAGACATGTGCCTTTGTTATATTGACAAAGTCCTAAATGGGATAATGGATCCAATACATCTAACGTTAGCTTCTAATTCTAATCCAGTCAAATTTTGAACAATAACAAGGCATTCTGATCAATTTGAGTAAATCATGCTTAAGAGATAATTAAACCAAATTAGAGCCTAATTAATAATTCCATGGAAACTTATTAAATACCTATTTTTAGAAATTAATATTAAATATCTGCATCATCAAGTGACCTCATTTCTTGGAAAGACATCCCTAGGCCATAAATGCCACAAATATTAGGATTCATGCCTCCCATGCCTCATCAATTCCTTCCATGCCTCTTAATTGCTCCTCTATCCCAACTATTGATGAGCCTATTTATGAATTTTAATTACAAAATTGGATTAATCCTTAGCCACACATCTCAATCCTGAGATGGATGGTTTAGGTTGATTCTACCTATTTACAAAAATCTATAAATAAGAGGCCTTGCCACATGAATTTTAAGCTTGGATAATGCACACTTACCATGCTAAATTGATTCAAAAATCCATTGAAATTAGTGTTATAATGCCCAATTATTGAGCCAATCCAAGATAAAGCCAAAGGTGCCAAGAGGAGATAAAGGTAGCCACACTCTATTGAAGAAGATCTCTTGAAGCACAATCTGAACAAGCCAAAGAAGGAGTCTTTTGGAACAATCAAGGATTTAGTAAGAAATTGGTGTTTTGTGTTCATATTTCATATTTATTTCCATTTTTAGTTGTGATTTCAGATGGTTTTCCCTCACTAAGCTCTCCTTAGTAACTAGGCCTAGAGATATATGCTAGCCAGTGTGTTGGTTTTTCAATTTGATTTCATTTTGTCACTAACAAGATGCTAAAACCTCTCTTGAGTCAAATTCCTAGTTCACATAATGGCATGCTTGGTGAGATAAGATGCATCCCATGTATGAAGGAGAGAATGAGGCAACTTTAAAATCTTAATTTGAATGTTGAAAACTCTCTCAAAGTGATTTTCTAACTTCATTTGGCTAGATTTTATCTTTACAAGTTTACACAGGTAACCATTGATGGTTAGAGGAACTGCCGATGATTAAGTAAACCATCGACAATCATTTTCAACTATTGATAGTTAAGTAAAGCATTGAAGGTAATTTTTAACCATTGAAGATCAAGTGAAACCATTGATGGTTAGGTAAACCATCACTGGTCATTGTGTTTTTTTTAAACACAGACCTAAGAGTTATCATTTTAAAATGCTTGGTTTGGGGTCATCCAAACTCTATTTTTCATGATTTCTTTTAAAAACACATGTTTTCTTCTAAATTTTCATAATTTGACATTAGTTTAGCTTCAAGTTTCATATATTTTTCACAAAATTTTGAAAATATCTTTGGATGTTTCTAATCTAACATATTTGCTTTTGAGGTGATGCCTTAAGGGTAGACAGGTAACCAACGGACTTGGAATTTGTTAAAACATGCTATTAAGACATCTTTGGAATGCTTTTTAAATGAACTAGGAATCTTATTTTTAGTGCTTAATGAAACATTTAAGTGCTTAAGTGAATTTTTTGATAAGTTAGGCTTTCAAAGTTATAACTTAAGACCAAGGGGTCAAAATAAAACCACCCAATCTTTTAACTTGGTGCTTAAAAATGAACTCACCTTTCCAAAGCTTTTTGTATTCAATTAGTTGTTTGATCTAGTTTGTTTGGTAAAGAGAAGGTTTGTGCATGTATGCTCTTTCACTTGTCCCCTTTAGTTAACCCTTGGAATTAAAAGTTCCATTCCTATTGCAAAAATCCTAGTCCAAGGCATAGAAAGAAAGTCATTTAAAGCACTCTCCAAAAAATTGTAATAGTATTGTGTGACCTTGACATGACCCTAAAGTCTTTCTATTTTATGTTTTTTTATTTCATGCAAACTTGGATTGAGAGGGGGACGTCATTACCTCCCATGAGTTATTTAAGGAATCTTTGACCCTGGGTTTCATCTCTCAGCATTGACTTCATCCACTCTTTCTGAGTTACACACGGGACATATCTGCAATTTGGATATCGCACTACACTTAATGAATAGTAGGATGTAGTGGTTGCAAAAAGGGAAAGACCTAGTTATAATAATCCAAGTACCATAGACACCGACTTTATGTGATTTTATTTTGTATCATTTGATTTGAAATTCATTGTGCAATTTATCCCCCTATAAATGTTTGGAAAGTTGCTAGTTTATTCAACCCCATATTTCCATACTCTTGCTAGGAATTGGACAATTATACTTAGAGTATTTTGGTCATTTTTGCTTGGTATGTTTTGAGACTAAAACATGATTATTTATTTGTAAACCATGCCAAAATAAATTTGTTTATACAACACTCTTTTGTCTAAAGAAGCGTTATGCTATCCATTTTACACCACACTTGTGCCTTGAAATTTTTTCTAAACTTATTTGTGTGTGTGTGTCAATTTGAGTTGAGGATGGTAGTGTTATGCTACCCAAATCATGTCAAACCATTTTTTCCTTTATGTCTTTTAAAACATAACATTGGTCACATCATTTGAGCATGTTTACGTCATTAGGTTTCTTAATTTGTTTCAAGACTTATTTATTATTACACCAAAAACCATTTGTTTCAAACCATGTCACATCAACTGTTTGGACCTCATTTGTGTGATGTCATGATATCCAATTTTGTCTAGCTTATCTGGTAAAATCTTAGTTTTTAACATTGAGTTTTTAATTAACCTTATCAAGTTTGGATTAAAACATTGATTGATTTCTATTTAGGCCTTAATTCATGGGGTTGACACATAGATCTTTCTCTTTTGGGTTGCATAACTTTAGTTAATAGATTACCAAAATTTGAAAACTATTGATGATTTGTTTGTTTAAATGCCTATCATCATCATTATTTGTGCCTTTATTTGGGATAACATAGCCTTTCTTCAAAGAGCCTTTTATCTTATTCCTTATGCCAACTGATCATGTTTATGTTTGATTCCATGTGCTGGGTCTATGTCAAAGTTGTTTCCAAAATTTTTAGATTAAAACCAATCACATCATGCCTTTGTTTCAAGTCTAGATTTTGACATTGTTTGGTCAAAAGTCCTAGCATAACATATTTTATCTTAGATTTTGACTCTGTATTTGGATAAAAGACGTATTGACTCTTTTCCAATTCCTAGTTTAGACCTCATTTGGAACACTTTGACCTAGACCTTTGACATGTTAGTGTTTATTCAGATGTTTGACCTTTTGTGTGTATGAAATTTGACATTAGACATTAGACATTTGACTATTTTATGCCAAGTTTTATCAAAAACCATTTTGGAGATACAACTCCACTTTCAAACCATTTTTGGAGATACAACTCCACACTTTTGACCAAGTTAGACCAAGTTTGAACCTTTTGTGTTTTAGACATAGTTTTTTGGAGTTTGTAAAACCCTAAGCCTTTTTTTTGGAGATTTCATCATTTATGGAGAAATGTCTAGCTACACCTATGGTGAAGTCACATATAATCCAACTTATGGTAGAATGGCCATACACAATGACTTTTATGGCTTTTTTCAAGACCCCAATGATGATAATATGGTTTGTGAGATAGATTTCTATCCACCTCATACTAATCATTCATGGGAAAAAAGTCATGAACCAACTTAGGATCCAACTTGAGACCTTGATTGGTATGAAAAGGCTTGTGAGGAGGACTTAGAAGATCCAACTATAGATAATGTTGTTTGAGATACAAATCAATACCCTCTTTACAATAATTAGTATATAGAACATATTCAAGAACTAACATATGATCCAACTCAAGATGGGGATGATATGGTTCATGAGGAGGACTTAGATGCATTGGCTTGTGCAAGAAATCAAGATCCATAATGCCCCATTACCATACCAAGACCTCATTCTTTGGCTTGTGTGATCAACCATGCTCCAAAATGCCCCTTCATCATTCTAGGACCTAGTCCTTTGGCTTGTGCAAGAAACCAAGCTCCATAATGCGATGTTGTTACCATTTTAGGATATTTTACTTTGGCTTGTGCAATTAATCACACTCCTCGATGCCTTACCATTATCAAACTATAAGTTATTCCTCATCCAATGCCAATCCAATCTAAACCTCAACCCATCTAATCATTTGAAGACCAAGCTATGTTTAAAACTATTATTTTCCAACTCATTGGAAACCAAGGACAAGAAAACTAACCAATCTGAGATATATTTATTTAACCAACCACTTGTGATAATTCAACCTATGATGAATCACCTATTGATCCTATACTAGTTGTCAAAGAGTCTCACTTTTATGATCCAATCTTTATTGAGTCACTTCTTAATGACTATAACTGCCTTTGGAAAAATCATTACCTCAACCATATGACTATTTTTCAAGAGCCTCCTATTGACAATCTAGTCTCTGAGGAGTTGTCTCTTGACCTTTTTCCCATCCTAGAGGAGTCTCACTTAGACAAACTAGTTTTTGTGGAGCCCATTATGCCATCATAGGCCATTACTTATCTAATACCAAGCATTCAACAAGACATCATTGTAATGAGTACCCATTAGATGAAGAATCAGAATTAGAGTTAGGTTTTATTCTCAAAATGACATCAGATTTAGTATCATAATTAGAATCAACATTAGTCTCAACATAAAATTTAGAGTCTAATGAGTTAGAATCATATTCAGATACAAAATATGTTCATGAATATTACAACATTGGTTATGCATGCCTTACAGATCAATTTGAATACATTTGTAATCCTTTTATGGTTTTTGAGGATGAGTTCTTCAACTTTGACATAAGTTATCCTAGTATCTTCTATGAGGAGTGTTCAACCTCTCACCATTCCATTACCACCAACCAACATAGCCATATTATTGACATTCCACCTCCTAGAAGTGTCAATTGGGACTGACAAAATCACACTTTGTTGAACTGCATCCATGGTGACATAGTAGTTGAAGAAGAGCAAGGAGGCTAGGACCACATTCATGCAGACAAAGAATATTTTCCTAGTAAACCTTTTTAGAGGCATTAGGGGACATGCAAAGTTCAAACTCAACATCTTTTAGTGAAATTTTTTTGGAAGTGTTAAAAGATAATCAAATTCAAAAGCCAATGTTCATTAGTGAAACCTTATCAGAGGTGCTATGAGATAATCAAGATAAATTAATTGGTGAAAACCTCATTAAGGCACCAATAGCTTAGCACAAAAGTTCTTCACTACTTGATGAAGACAAAATCAAAGATCAAATCAAAATAGCTTCTTATCTATAGCCTAATTAGATGGTAGCTACTCTCAGGCCCAAATAATATAAAAATATGATGTTCCTATTGAGATAGCATGTCTTTGGTCCCACCACAACCAAAGTTATGTTGAATATGACATCAATAACATTACGTGTGACTGAAAGTCATGATCTTCATTTATTTCCCCACCATTACACATTCCATTGTCATCAACTATTCTATTTCATAATCAAACCTAACATCCATTATTTTTCCTTGATTACCATCCATGGCCACACTTTCCTTTGTAGAGGCTACAAAGATACCTTGTCTCGATGCTTGAAGGAATCAGAATCAATGACCAATGAAGATCATAAAAACATTCTCGACATCTAAATCTGTAACCAATTCTTGATAGATTAGCTATTCAGATGAGGTGTGGGTTATAAATTAACATAATTGATTACTCTATTTGTATCATTTGTTGATTAGGACATGCATATCCACTTTAGTATGAATAATAGAATCATATGCCATTTATCATACCCAGGCTAAAAACATGTACCATACCATTTCATTGCCATAGTTACATGCCTATCCTACCATTCACCCCATCACTTGGGGGAAACCCTCTTACCATTTTATCCAATCTATCAAAAACCATCATTATCCTAAGAAAAACCATACCATCCTATCATTCCATTCTTATCTAAAATAAATCCTATTTTTAGTCATCCTACCCAATCTTTTTTTTATCTTGGTTCCTTTGGTTCTTCCCACACTTTTCCAAGAGGATTTTGATCAAGTTTAAACTCTTATCAAATCCACGTTTACAATGACAATCTATGAAAGTAGTGTGATAGTTGATCTAACAAGATATTTCATTTTACATCCTGTATCAAGTTTGTTTATGTGAGCTTGATTATAACTTCCTATGGGTATATTAATGTCTCACTAGTCTTGTTACTAATTATAACCACCTATGGAAAAATTAGTATCATTGACCTATGTCATTGTATCCTAGTTATAATTACTTATGGGCAAACTAGGGGTAAAACTTGTTTACCATGCATTATTGCATCACCTTGCCATCGTTGTTTTCATTTGACTAGCCATTTGCTAGATTTGAGAACTTGTTTGGACCTAGTTGGTTTTTCCCTACATTTTGTGTGGATAGAATTACTATGACTTGAGGTCATTTTAGGACTATATAGGTCATACTCAATTCATGTTTGGGTCACTTTAGTCCCCCTTTCTATACGCTCTCATCATTTTATGAGCAACTTACACCAAATGCTCTCACCATTTTGTGAGTAGTTATATTTTCATTCTTTAACCAGTTAAGATACCTCAAAAATACTAAAAACACTCATAACATTTCAAAAAATCCAAAAAAATTTGTCTTGTATAAGCCTAGTTAGTTATCCTTGATCTACCCTACTAGGGAAAAGTCATTTAGGATGTTTTCTTTTGCTTTTGTTTTCAGGATTTCTATTTGTTTATTTATTTCAAGTTATTTGTCTATTTGTGTGTTTCTTTGTTTATTTGATTTCAACACTATTGCCTTGACTCAGTCTATATGTGTTCATTGGGTGATTCTTTGTGTATTATTATTGATTCCATCCCTATTCATACATCAATATTATTATCATAGTTTTTATCATTGGTGCATTATTTTCAAGTGTTTATTAGATCAGGAGTTAGTCCTTATGTATATTTTGGGATAGTATTCATGGTATTCTATCATAATTCCTACCACCACATGATATAGCAAAAATCAGCTATAAGAGGTCTAAAATCAATGGAACGATAGAAGTTTCTTTTTGGCACCTTGGAGAATCCTTCCACCTACCTTGATCAAATCAACCCATTGGCCATTCTATTTGTATCATTGCTCATAAGGATGAGCATCTCCTTGTTGGTAGGTATAATTGAATCATTTATATTGATCAATCTTATTATTCTATTCATCTCTTTCATCATTTTGTGACTGCTCATCTTTTAATCTATATTCTAGGTTATATCCTTGAGTTATGCTTGCTAATCAACCCTAACTAGGGCACAATCATCTTTAGCCAATTCAAGTCCTCTTAATGATTATAACCACCTATGGGCAAATAATTATTTTGAATTTTATTTTTGATTATTTTTTCCTTTGGATAAATCAATACCTTTTTAAATCAATGCATGCAAGCATTTTCTCATTTGGATTAATCTTAACCATTGGTTAGTTCCACCTTTCTTCTTGCTTATTTTTGAGGGACTATCCATAAAAAATGTGACAGCCACTCCCTCAAGGGGGAATCATCCTAGGCTTTCCAAAACCATTTGGAGATTTAATCTTTAATCATCTTCTTTTTGGCATACAAGCCTTTTCTCATTCTTTGAGAAGACATTGATTTGCCTATAGTTTGCAACACTAAAATGCACAATTTGGCCTAAAAACACTAAATCACATTAAAAGATTTTAACTTGATATATTCAAGTGATAATTTTGGCCAGGGTATCCTTAAATGGGGCAATGCAATTTATGGTCTAGCTAACTTTGATCAGATCATTCTGAGTTAAAATGCCAATTTTGCAACTGAGGACTCTAGATTACTCTTTTCTATAAAATTTCTTGTACAAGACACGTGCCTTTGTTATTTTACATTGAAAACATCCTAAATGGGATAATGGATTCAACACATCTAACACTGACTTCCAATTCTAATCCAATCAAATTTTGGACCAATAAAAAGGCATTCTGATCAATTTGAGTAATTTGTGCACAAAGTGCTTAATCATGATTAAGAGTTAATTAAAACAAAGTAGATCCTTATTAAGAATTACATGGAAAATTTTTGAATAATTATTTTTGGAAATGGATATTGAATATCTACATCATCAAGTGACCTCATTTCTTGGAAAGACATCCCTAGGCCATAAATGCCACACATATCAAGATTCATGCCTCCCATGCCTCATTAATGCCTTCCATGCCTCTTAATTACTCCTCTATCCCAAATATTTATGAGCCTATTTATGAATTTTAGTTGTAAATCTAGATTAATCTTTAGCCACATATTTTAATCCTGACATGGATGGTTCAGGTTGATTCTACCCATTTGCAAAAATCTATAAATAAAAGGCCTTGCAACATGAATTTTAAGCTTGGATAATGTAAAGTTACCATGCCAAATTAATTCTAAAATTGATTGAAATTAGTTTTATAATGCCTAATTTTTGATCCAATCCAAGCTAAAGCCAAAGGTGTCAAGAGGAGATGAAGGTATTCACACTCCATTGAAAAATATCTCTTAAAGCACAATCCGAGCAAGCCAAAGAAGGAACCTTTTGGAGAAATCAAGGATATGGTAAGAAATTTGTGTTTTGTGTTCATATTTATTATTTCTTTCCATTTTTATTTATTTTTTCTAATGGTTTTTGCTCACTAAGCTCTCCCTAGTAACTAGGCCTAGAGATGTATGCTAGCTAGTGTGTTGGTTTTTCAATTTGATTTCATTTTGTCACTAACAAGATACTAACACCTCTCTTGAGTCAAATTCCTAGTTTATAGTATGTAAGGATGACAAGGATAAATAAAATCTAGGATACACAATCTATCAATGCATCTAAAAGACTTTTCACAAGATAAGATCCGTATCTCCAAATAAAGTATGAAATCCTAAGCTTGTTCCTCAAGTAGAATGGTGGATAAGTAGATGTGTAATATATCTTACTTCTTCTTCTATTTTCAAAATAATGGTGAAATGATATTGTAAATATAGGAAAATCTAACCCTAAACCCTTCCAAAAATTTTGATTGATAGGTCAACCCAATCGACCTAGCATTGTTATAGATAAAAATTCACTAGGTCACAGACTAGGTTGGCCAAGAGCTGACCTAGACCCTAAGTGAATTTTACCAATAAGAGTACAAGGTCAACCCAATTTATCAAAAGGGCTTTCAAGTTAGAAAATGGGGGATGAAAGGTGGTAAAATATTAGATGAGTATAGAAGAGAAAAGAACAAGCTTAGGTAAATGGTTTTTAGGAGATAAGTGTGTAGATAACAAGTGGAAAAAGGGATAACAATCCTATGAAGCACCAATGGTCTACCCACCCCTTTCTTAGTGCACCCCTTAGGGCATGCACTTAGAGATATTGAGAATCGATGGGTTCTTGTAAGATAGAGAGCATCATTAATTGATAAGAGTTTGAAAATATTATGTGTATACATATGCCCCACTCTAAGCTTATCACATGTCATGTAAGTGTAACACAAGATGGTGCTTCAAGAATAGAACATGATGACACATAATGCTGATGATAAGTAAATTGTAGTAAGGATAAAATAATATAAATGAAAGGATAGAATTGAAAAATGCATACCTTTACTTACCTTAGTGTCGTAGATAAAGAAAGAGATTGTAAGAGATGTGAATGTGTCCAATGTGAGGAATATTAGCTGGCCCTATAGAGATTAGTGAAAAAAGAGCAAAAAATCAATTTTTTTTGAAATATAATCATATAGTAGTGGAAATTATTCTCTATAATGTCATGATTTTAGAACATTTTATAGTTTGGAAAAAGAGTTAGTAGAGATAAATGTATGAGGGTCTTAGGAAAATTGGCAAATTAGGATTGTTAAGGCAAGGATAGAACCAAAAGATTGATGGAAAATGAATGATAAAAGGATGACAAATGAATGATAAATGATGGTAGAACATATTAAATAACATTGGAAATCATGTAAAACATAAATGGAAAAAAATAATAATGTAGAACATACTAAATCACATTGGGAAGTATGAAAAACATAAATGGCAAAAAGGAATATCAATGCAAGAAAACTTTAACAAGGATATGTAAGCAAGTGAAAAGTAACCCCATGTAAGATAATCATGTTAAATCAAACATAAATAAAAACATGAGTGACTAAAAATGAAAATGTAAGTCAAGATAGAATACAAACATGAAGAAGTCATACATAAATAAAAACATGTAAGAATGCCAAATGTCATATGGAAGATAAGTGAATTCCATAAAAATCAAACAAGAAAATGATGTATAAAATCAAATCAAAAGCTATAAAGGATGAAAACTCAAAATTAGTGATTGTTCTAAGATGCAATGTAATGCAATGTAATGACCACCTAGTGACATAACTAGTATGATAATGAGATGGTGTGGTAAGTAAATGGTGTAAGGGTGTTTGTGAGGAAGGCTTGGTGCTATCCAAGGTCTTACAATGAAACTCAAAAACTATAAACCAAGAGTCATAATAAGGTATATGTGATCAAGGATGTGATCAGTTAAAATAAATATTGAACAAGGAAAATGTAAGGAATGTATGATGTGAATAAATAATTTGAGGCACCACATGGGTGATATGAACATCCTTATCAAGAATGAGCCATACTAGGTAAGTGAGAAAGGCTAATAACTATCAACACCTAGGACTTAGGACACTTTGACTAATGAACACAAAGCTTGGGCTAATAAGTGAAGTACATAGATCAACCCATGAATGCTATATGCATGAAAATGAAAATGAACCTACCTTCCCATAATATGTTCCCTATTCTTTAGGACACATTACAAAGCCATTGATATACTATGAATATTGGGTACTTACATGAGAAAGTAGGTTTCATTAGATAGTATATGATATAATGAGAATTCCTACCCCAGTCTACTAGCCTACCGTACCCCAATAGACCTTGGATATATCATGAAGTCAACTATGGAGTTTGAGCTTCAACTAAGATAGGCGATGTGCCAAATATATATAATGTCTTTTATTGTTATCTAAATTTTAAGATTGTTTTTTCCTTTGAATCATTACCTTTTGTTTGTATTTTATGATTTGGCTTTTTCTATTCCTCCTCTGCCATATAGATTCAGAGAACCAAATATGAGTGAAATAGGTGAAAAACACAAGTGATATTACACTTGGTCATTATATAAAAGTATCTAAAGACCAAGGTGTCTAAAGACTCCTAGATTTTCCCACAAGTAAGTGTGTAATCATAAAACTAACCAACGTAAGCCTCAAATGAAAGGAAATAAGGGAAATATGGGGATCATAAGAGATCCATGTTTTAGAGTTATTAGTGATGTCATGGAGGTGTTCTTATGAGTGGATGAAGTGATTTAATAGCCAAAGTAATAATGACAAAGTGTGCAATGTGATTTTCCTAGTGTGTTTGAAGTATGCTTGGTTGATCTTCAATTTTGGAATGTTTAGAGATGTTCAAGTATAAGTATGGTGGTTGGAACTTGTGTAATAGGTCCATAAGATGTTGTCTATGATTTGAGAGCTTGTGTAAATAAGTATAATTCATTTGGTAGTCCATAGTTTTCATCTAGACACTTTGGATCTAGTGGTATAAAATTTGAGTAAGTAATTTGCTGGCATCACCATTACTACATGTGAATGAGTCAAGGGGAACTATTCATATGGTTGTGATCATAGTAGTCCATAGTTTTTACATGCTAGATCTTAAATTATGCATAGAAGTGTGGTCAAAGATATGAGGGTTCAAAATTGGCTTCTAAGATAGAATTCACTATTTTCCCATACTTAGACAAATTTGCAATATGACTAAAAAGAGTTGAGTAAGCAGTTTGATGATAGAATATCTTGCATGTGTGGATGTTTCAAGAGAATGTGATCATATGGGTTTGTTTAGTTTTGGACCTAGTTTATTTGAAATAATTTTTAGATAATTTGATGAAGTGCATTAAAATATATGATTCTACAAAGTTGGGCTCCCAAGTAGTTTGAATATGTTCTCCCATACTTATCCATTTTTGCAATGTGGCAAGAGCTGAGTGAGAATTTTTATGGTGTTATATATTGCATGTGTGAAGGCATCAAGAGAAAATGATCATATGGGTTTTTTAAATTTTGAGCATATATTAATTATGATAAATTTTAGATCATATGCTAAAGTGCAACAAAAGTTATGCTTTCTCAAAGTTGGCCTCTTAAGTAGGTTTTGACATAGTTGGCTCTGTGACAAGATTTTGAAAAGGCATTTTAATGGAATTATATCTCACACATGTAAGGGATATATGAGTAGTATGTCATATGGTTGGATTATCCTATGCAAGGAGATCATCTTGTCCAAATTTTAAATCATGCAAGTAAGCATAAAAGAAATTATTGAGGTGCAAAAATGGCTACTCAGGTATATTGAAAGGGTCCCCATAGTCATATTTTGCTTAGCTATGGTGCAATCTAGAACCCCAGTAGGAATTAAGGGTTACCAAAGCTATGGAAGATAAAATCTTGGTCCATAAATGTGTAATGGTTATCTCTAGGTGTAAAATAAGTTTTAGAGGTAGACATTGACTAGAAGGTGTTGTGTTGACTTTGTTTTTTAGATTTTAGGGTTTTGGGCTCTGCTATAAAAGCATTTTGCCTTATTATTTGAGGTATTAGGATTATTAATATGATTAATGGTCAAAATGGGTTATAAAATCAAGGTTTATATATATTTTAAGGTTTTTGGTTCTCAAATTATTCTTGTTTATGTCAATATAGAGGGTTAATTGGCTAGTAGGTTTGTGAAGGAAGTATGTTGCAGAATATGAGAATTATGATGAAAATTGGTGTGATTAAGGGAGAATATGAGAGTGTTATTTATATTAATTTTTAGGTCTAAAATGTGTATCTACTAAAATGTATGGGCTTTGCAAGTTCCAGGTAGGGCTATAAGGAGTCTAAGGCATGCCTAGTGTGAAGAAGAGTGATTTTGTTCAGTTTATCCAAAATAGAAAAGCATGAATATTTCAAGGTGAGTTATAAATTTGGTTTAGAACATGTTTCCTAATTTATGAGTGGTATGATGGTTTGTTGATAGTCATGGAAGTGTCTTGAAAAAGAAGGTTGGTATGCTTGCATGGTAGATCCTAATAGTGTATAGAGATCTAAAGATGCTCTAATGATGCAATGGCTTAGAGGTATTAGGGGGAGTAAATCTCAAATTTTTATTAGTGATATCCATTATATTATAGTATTTTATGTGTTATTTATTCATTAGTTGTTGTGCTTGGTTGAAGAGAGTGTTTACATGGAAATAGGAAGTTGTCAAGACAAGCGGAAGTAGGATCAAGGTAAGGGTGAGTTTGTATCATATTTATAAGATGGCATTTTCCTATTTATGGTATTTTTAGGTCCTAAATATTATTTTATTCCCAATTTGTAATTGTGTCAAAGGGGAAGAAAGTTCCTATTATAGGAGTGTTTAAAGAGAGAGAAGCTTAGCTGTATATTGCTATATATGATGTTTGTTGACATCAATGACAAAGGGGGATATTGTTGGAGAGTTTTAAGTGATGTCATGGTTATGTCATAGAGTTTTAATTGTGATTGGATGAAGTGATTTGATTGCCTAATTAATAATGATAAAGTGTGCAATGTGCTTGTCCTAATGTGCTTAAAGTATGCTTGGTTGATCTTCAGTTTTGGCATGTTTAGAGATGTTTAGGGATAAGTATGGTGGTTGGGACATGTACAAGATGTTATATATGATTTTATATATTTTTTACATAAGTATAATTCATCTAGAAGTCCATATTTTTCATCTAAATAATTTGGGTTTGTGGCAAAAAATATGAGTAAGCAATTTGCTGACATCACCATTTCCACATGTGAATGAGTCAAGGGGAGATGGTCATATAGTTGTGATCATAGTAGTCCCTATTTATTATTAACTAGATATAAAGTCATGTATAAAAGTTTAGTCAAATATATGAGGATGAAAAGTTGGCTTCTAAGACATAATTCATTATTCTCCCATACTTAGCCAAATTTGCAATATGGCCATAAAGAGCCAAGTAAGCAGTTTGATGATATCATATCTCACACATGTGAATGTTTCAAGAGAAGGTGATCATATGGGTTTTTAAAATTTTATACCTAGTTTACTTTCACTAATTTTTAAATCATGAGATGAATTTCATCAAAAGATATACTTATACAAAGCTGAGCTCCCACACAGTTTGACTATGTTTTCCCATACTTAGCCACATTTGCAATGTGGCAAGAAGAGTCAAGTGAGAATCTTGATGGTGTTGTATCTTGCATGTGTGAAAGTGTCAAGATAAAATAATTATGATTTTATTTATTTTTTATCATAGATGATTCTTTTCTAAATTTGAGATCATGCATTTAAGGACGACAAAAGTTATGCTTGCTCAAAGTTAACCTCTCAGGCAGGTTTTGACATAGTTGGCTTTGTGATAGAAAATTGAGATAGAATTTTAATGGATTTATATCTCACATGTGTAAGGGATATAAGATCAGTATGTCATATGGTTTAATTCTCTTAGATAAGGAGATCATCTGGTCCAAGTTTGAGATCATGCGAGTAAGTGCAGAAGAAGTCATTGAGGTATAAAAAAGGCTACTCAGGCATCTTGAAGTGATTAAGAAGTTGATTGTATGTTTGATAATAGTGTTACTATATATAAGGTCTATATTTTAGTTGATTGAGCATATGTAGAGGTTATTAAAGGTAATTATGATCATTTGAGGATCTCCTATGAGACATATGGAGTGAATCGATGTATTTGTAAAGTGGTCTTGTGTTCTTATTATGCTTAGAGAAGTGTTAAATAACTGAATGGGTCTCTATAGGACCTAAAAGTGAGTTGGGCCTATTTTGAAAGGGGACAATGCTTAAGTGTGACCTATATGAGATGACTTAAGGGTGAAGACATGTTTTGTGGCTGATAAAGAAATATTGTGATCTTGTTAATTCATGATTTCCTTATATATAGTGAAACCAAATGTGTTGGTTAATTCATGAGTCATAAGATATCTAAATTCTTCTTCTAAAGACAAGATAATAAGAATGAAAATATATTAAGACTCAGTTAGAAGAAGCAAATGCCAAAATGAGTTCAAAACAAGGTGAGCATGATGAGATGAAAATTGAGATAAAATTGTTGAATAATGAGCATGAATAACTCATAGACAAGTTGAATAAGCTAATAAAGGAGCATGAGAAGTCTAAAAAAGTCAAGGAGATTGTAAACTTGAAAAGTAATGAAAGAAGGTCTGTTAGATAACCAAATGCTTCAAGGTTTGCTAGTTTATTTCATGTTCATTATTATACATGTAATAAGTATGGTCATAGAGCTAAGGAATATAGAATGAATTTAGTCAAGAATGGACAATTATGGATCTATGATAGAAGGAGTTTCTAGCCAAAGATTGATCATAATTCAAATATGTCAAAAGGTACCAATGATGTTATTTATTTCAATTGTCATAAGAGTAGACATATTTCTAGATTTTGTCCAAATGGTGTTAAGAGGTCTTCAAGGTATGCCAAAGGATATAAAGCTCCTAGAAGGTTTGATAAAGGACAAACTTAGGAATTGAAACCAAAGTTAATCATTGCCAATTCTTCTAGTCATAAAGGTGATAATAAATTTTCTCTAGAAGGCTATGTTGCAAATAAGGATAATCTCAATAATCAAGTAGGTAAGATGGATTTAGAAGACAAGAAGATTCAAAATATGGTATGGAGACTTGAGGCAGTAAAGACTAATAAGACTAACCTTGTTAAGTCCAAGAGTCTTGATGGATTGTTTGCCAAGGTGGAAAAAGAATAAAAAATGAAAGAAAGTCAAGAGTTTATGATGTCATTGAAAAAAATAATGAAGAAAAAGTTTTAGTTAAAATCAAATAGGACTACAAGTCAGATAAAGATATGTAGATATGCGACTCTCCTAAATTTTGGGAATTTTAGTCTCACTATGTTAGAAGGGTGTCTCTAACTAGGATTCAAGGAGACACTTATCAGTCAGAGGAAGCTTGGTGGATGCCATATATTGTTTGATGAGAAGGTATGAAAACAAAGTTTGTTTGTGCATTATTTTTAGATATCTATCTATTGGAGAAAAGAAGTCTATGAAGAATCTTAGTGGTCTTATCCTAAGAAGGAGTTGCCTTGTTGATCATGGTTTGGATATTATGTTATAAATTAGTGTATGTCATGGAAGTTCATAGTGCTATAAAGATAAAGTATCTCTATATAAGTATTGATTATGTTTAGATAGAATTTGAAGACTTGTTGAAGATGTCTTGTTCTTGATGAAGCATGAAGTTAGGGGGAGATTTGTAATTGGTTAGGTCTTAGGATTAGAGGAATGTGTAGTTAAATCTGAGAAATAAGGTATGGATAAGAAAGTTTGTGTGCTCAAGATGATAATTCCAATCAGAGAAGGTATTTGGTTCAGGGAGATCAACAAGTTCATGTGTTTTCTCTAAATATTTGTGAAAGAACTATAGTATAGGATTAGAATGGGTGGTTCCAAGTGGCTTACTGAGATTGATAGATTGTCAAGAAGTGTTTGATGCTCAGAAAGGTTTTTTCTCTTATTTATGATGTACTCTAGGTGTTTTGTGGTTAGATGATATGTTGAAGCCAAATTGAAGATTTTTGAGTGCTCTCATTCTCTTAGTTTTGGCTTAAGGACAAGTAGACATAAAATGGGTTAAAGAAGTGTTGGCCATTTTTGTCCTACATATAGAGATTTCAAGGACCAAGCTATGTTCTTGATTGAGAGAAGTATCCAATGATAAAATAAGAAGATCATATTCCATAAAGTGTAATCCTATTGATCTTAGAGAAATAGGTCTATAAATTAAATGGAGGATCTAGATAAATTTACATAGGTAATCTTGTAGTTAAGGTCATGTATAAGTTTGTTTATGCTTTAGAAGTTCATTCGAGATTTAAAATATCAAACAAAAGCTCAAAATAAAAAGTCTAGGAGCTAAACCATCATCAAGACATCACTCAAAAATGGATTGGTTAGCTTATTTATACATTTGATAAGTATGCTCAGAAAGCCTCGCAAGCCCTTAGATCATGTAGACATGTTTCTCTTAGTACCTGGATCATCCTCCGCAAGTTTAGTGCTTCCATGAATTTTTTGCTTCAAGATCCAAGCCTTCAAAATTGACCTAATAGATGAAGACATTCACATGAACATAAATTTTAAATCAAGGCAAGTAGTTGTTTGGGTTCAAAATGTCCTTAAAAGGTTTGAATTTGGCCAAGATATAACCATCCATGGGAATCCTCATACTGACACATAAGAGTTAATGATCCATGATGATTTAACCAAGTCAAAATGTCCCCAAGTTAAAGACTTTAAAGATCTACAAGTTAGACATAATCCAATAGTACAAAATAATCAAGCCAAGATCAAATGAAGTGAAATCATTGATAAAAGGATAGGTCCTAGGAAAATCAAGGGATCATGCTCAATCATATCAATGATTTAATAGAGTGAAATAACTAACATGAAAGTGGGACTAGGGAGATCTATGGTGTGCAGGAACTCATACATCTTGATCAGATGGCACACGTGAGTCAAAGAGGTCAATGAATCAAAATAGATAAGGAGTTGAGGAGAAGTGACACAAGCACATTCAGTTGGTAGAAGATCAATGACTCAAGGGGATCTATGCATATATAGATCAATAAAGAGATACAAATCAAGAAGGGTCAGAGTATATTGATGATGAATACAAAGAGGATAAGTGTATAAAACTATTGGGACTTGATTAGAGGTCAAAGACTTGCATGCATTCATACATGCAGATATAAAAATGTGAGTGGAGTCAATAAGTCAAAAGGATCTATGGATCCAACAAACATAAATATAGTTGAGCATAATGTAGATGATCCTAGTTGGCTATCAACAACCAATAAGCAAAGGTAAGCTTGGGATATTTTTGATGAAGGTTAAAAAGGTTATTCGAGACCCAAACAAAGCAAATGTAGAAGAGCTAAACTTGAAGGCAAACTAGAATTGATCTAGGGCCATAGTTAAAAAAATAAGCATCATCAGTAAAGATCCATATAGTTCAAATAGATCCTTTGGGTCTAATATAGAAGTTGAGGATAACCAGTGATTATGTGAAAACTAATGGTCCAAGATTGGTTTTTGCATATAGTGGACCTATGTCTTGCCTCATCATGGTTCACATTTTGAGGTTTAGATGGCCACCTACTATAGATGTGGCACATTTCAACCAGTTCCAAGACATGATCTTCATCATTAGATTAAGTAAATAATGACATGATTTCAAAAAAATATCTGGTAGTTGGATAAGGGCCATAGACATTTAATTCTTTTACAGAGTTGGTTCTTTATTGATAAGATCTAAGTCAACATCCTCAAGAGTGCTAATCCATCAAAAGCAGTTGAGCCTTTTCCAATGCATGACTCTCTCTCTCTCTCTCTCTCTCTCTCTCTCTCTCTCTCTCTCTCTCTCTCTCTCTCTCTCTCTCTCTCTCTCTCTCTCTCTCTCTCTACTATAAATACAAGCTTCTAAGCCTTGATATTGATCATCTATCCCTTTTTTTGGTATGATAAAACACTACCAAAATTTGTACTATAACACCTTTTGATGCAATATAGATTGAATTCCATCATTTCCTAAGCTAGATTGAAGTGTGTTCTATGAATTCATGCACTATTTTTAAGTGAATATATGTTCTTTGCTTATGTCTATGTTTTTCACACCTTCAATAAAGGATTAATAGTCTCATAGGTCATTATAAGCATAATATACAATTTATTATCTAGTTTGAAAGTGGATATTTGCCATCTTTTACTAATCTAGTAATTGATTATTGCCTTGTTCTAAAATATTTATGTGAGATTGATGTTCTTTGGTCTAAAAATTATCTCATAGTGTGTTTTTTGTGAGTTGGAGTGATAAAATCATTGGTGCATCACTGATTTTTACATGCTTTTATAAGTTTTGTCAATAATCTCTCCCTTTTCCAAGTAGGTGTCACTTTAGGTTTAGTGTAGGTGATAGATCTAGAAGGAAGCCAACTTTATCTAGAGGTCTGATCCAATTTTAGGATACCCACATCCTAGGATTAGTTTCATATTGGTCTAGGTTTGGGTAGAGGACTTGAACAATCCCCTTACTCAGCTAGGGTGCAATCTAGAACCCCAATAGTTTTGGCACGCCCAATGGGACACCAAATTTATTTGGTATAATTGAAGTTTGAAAATTGAGAAGAAAGATTCATAGTAGTAGGAGAGATCTACCATCATCAAAAGTTGAAGATCCTTTAGGTTTTAGAGCTCATAGCATCTATTAAACAATAATTTCATGCTAAAGCTTACAATAAGAGCATCAAGTAAAGGTACTTCTTTTGAACATATTGAATTGCCTCCTACTTCTTATAAAAGATCAATATTTGATGGTATAAATCCTTATCCTCCAAAGTATAAATTATCTTCTAGTCACTCTATTATTTTAGTCAAATCTATTGTTCCCATAAGCCAAATCCCTTTTGCCCAAATGTTTATCAAGAATCAAGTGTTTATCTTATTTAATAGGGGTTGTCCCCTGAATTTGGCCCAATATGATGAATTTCCTATGTCTACTCTAAAGGGTATCCCTTTCTTCTCTAGAGAATGGAATAAAACTACTGCTATTGAGCATAACCAAGATATTGCCAATCTATGTTCTATTCGTAATGTTAAACAAAACAATATGGCTATCAGATTACTTACTACCTCTTTCAAGGGAAAAGGATTGAAATGGTATAGGAATCTTCCTTTGACCTTCATTTCTACTTAGGATGAGTTAGGTGCAGCTTTATTTAAGAAATTTGAATAAAAGTTTGATCATCTATCTTTGGTTGAAAAATTGACTACCATAAAAAGGCACCCCCATGAATTCATGTCAGACTTTAACCTCAAATTCCAAAAGACATGGATTAGAATCCCTACATTGGTTAGACCATCCCTAGAGTATGCATTTTTGTACTTCTTTAAGGCCCTTAATTATGATATAAGTGTCATGATATAGTCCATGGGTGGTAATAACTTGCTAAATTCCTATGAGATTGCTATCAAAGCAGAGAACATCTTGATTCAAGATGGTAAACTTGCTCCAAGACCTTTATTTCCCTTTTTCCAAAATTGTAACTTGTTCCTCCCCTTTAAGTTCCCCAAATTTCATCTATAGCCCCTATTTCATCTTCAAAGTCCAAGTTGTATCCCATACTAATCAATCTACTGAGATTAATGATTTGAAAAACATGTTACAAGCTTTCAAAAATAAAATTATTTCATTCAAGAGATAACAGTACCAAGGTAGACCTTATCAGCAACAAAATTAGAGTACCTATCAGTATTTTAATAACTAAAGACCACTTTAGCAAGGTTTTAAAGACAATAGGAAAACTTATCAAAATCAAGGATATATAACCCAAACTAAGCCACATGTAACCCTTGATACCAATGTACCTTCCATCTCAAAAGCTATTGTTCCCCAAAATAACTTAATGCAAGATCTAGGTTGGTAGCCTTCCAATCTAAATGACATTTAGAATCAAGCTTTGGTATCACAAGAGATTACCATGCCATGGATGGCACAAAAAGAGTTCCCTCTTCAAGGTGGTCGATATCAAGACATGAATATGGAAATCCAACAGGAAACTCCACAAGTTCCAAAGTAACCTAATGTTATCAATGTTAATAGACATTTGGATGATCAGATTGCATTCAACCAAGTTGGTGAAACTAGTAACACAAATGGTCAAATGGAATATATAACTAAAACTAAAAGAAGAGAATTTAAGGAAGATTAAGATGTGTTAAATACTTATAGTGTTCCTAATTTTATGTTAAATAATGACAAAGATCAAGTTATTCTTATAGCATAGAAGATTTAGAACATAGAGAACATCCAGTGGCTCAAAATTTGTAGCTAAAAGTGAGTGGAAAATATTTTAACATTATTGATAAAATGAAGAATTCAAATTTTATTATTATCATGTGGGATTCACTTTCCATCCTAGGTGAAAAGGACATGATGATTCAAGAACTTTCAGATCTTAAGGTATCTAAAGAACCAACTTTGAAAAAAGAAGCTGTATTGGTCAATTTAGACCAGAAAATCAAGCAACTTGATTAGCAAATAAATAACATGAAAAAGGTAGATAAATCCATTTAAAATTTAATCAAGACCCCTCCATTTTATATTCATTTGATATCAGGTGACTGTTTAGTCCATAATTGTATGGTAGACAGTGGAGCTAGTAGCACTGTCATGCCCAAACAAATTTTAGACAATCTTGGTCTTGTCTATAGTCCAAATACCAAAGGAGTATTTAAATTATATGGATCAACAATGAAAATATTAGGCATGATAAAAGACCTAAATCTGACATTACATGCTTGACCCAATGTTATTATTCAACAAGATGTAGTTGTAGTGGACCTACCTCCCTATTTTACTGTGTCTATCAAGAGATTTTAATTCAAAATTTGGAGGATATTTGTCAATTTATTGAACCTATATAATGATAATAAAAAGGTATGGAAATAAGGTAATAATATGTTCTAAACCTTTTTCAATATTTCATTTGGATCTATATATGCCAAGCATGGTGAACACTAATTATGTTGTCTCAGACAAGGTATTAGAAAATAGTGAGGTTAAATTTGAATCACCTCTAAATGGAGTCCAAGATCTTTTCCTTGATGAATGGGCCTCTAATTTACATGAACATGATACCTATAAGTTAATTAAATAAAAAATACTTGGTGTCTATTATCTTCATGAAAATGATGCACCAATTCTAACATTGATAAAAGATGAGCAGCCTAGTGATGGACTGTGGTAGCTACATTTTGATGGATCTAGGAAAAAACATGGAATTGGAGATGGAATGATGTTAATTTCTATATAAAATCAAATTTATTTCTCTTCTCTCAAGTTTTATTTTGGTTTTTCCAATAATGTCACTGAATATGAAGCACTAGTGCATGGTTTGCAATGGGCAAGAAAGATGAAGGTTAATTCCTTACAAGTCTTTAGAGATAGTGAACTAGTAGTTCACCAAGTAAGAGAACTTAATATATGAAAGAACCTACTAGTTAGGTCTTATAAGCATAGAGTATGGGGCTTATTTGAAAAAATTTAATTCTTAAATATTCATGCCATATCAAGAAATCAAAACAAGCTTGCAGATAGCTTGGCTGTTATTGGATCATAATTTAGTATCTCAAATGATATAAAAAGGGACAAGGTCTAATCACACATCAAGGTAGTTATGAGACTTTCTATCATATACAACCATGATTATTGGAAAGTATTTGAAGATGATATCCAAATTGTCATATTCTTACAAGAGTAAGCTCAATTCTCCTCAAGTAACCAATATAATCATTTACAACAGTATGATGATTAGATTATGCAATTAAAGACAAAAAAGTTGCCTAAATGATTGGTCACCTTGGAAATATATTCAGCATAAATTATTATTTTTAAAAAAAAATTGATTTATTAACCAAGGAAGAACACTACACAAATGTAGAGATTATAACTGGCAAAAATTTAAAACTAGGTAAATTTTGCACATCTTCAGAGAAAGAATCATTTATTGAGTTATGTTCAAATTTTGTAGATGTCTTTGATGGTAGTACAGTGACTTCAAAGTTTTTGATCCAAGTCTATCTCAACATACCATTGATTTAGGATATGAGACTAGTCCATTTAGATAAATGCAAAGGCTAATCAATCCAAAGCTTGAACCTATAATGAAAGTTGAACTACATAAGCTCATTGAGTTAGCCATAATATTTCTAATTAAGTACTCAATTTAGGTAGCAAACCTTGTTCCATTATGAAAAAATAATGGTGTTATAAGGCTATGTGTCAACTTCAATGACTTGAACAAGGCCTCTCTCAAAGATCACTATCCATTTCCATCAATGGAATAAATTTTACATCTAGTTTTAGGTTCAGAAAGGTTCTCTTTATTAGATGGTTATAGTGGATATAACTAAATTTTGGTCAAAGAAGAAGACCAATATAAAATATCCTTCACCAAAAAGTGGGGGAAATTTTCATACATAAAGATGCATTTTGGTTTATATAATGTTGAAGCCACTTTTTAGAAGGCTATGGACATGGCATCTTAGGGTCTCCTCAAAAAGTTTATTTTTGTTTATGTAGATGACATAGAAACATTCTATAACAACACAAATGAGCATATGATTCATCTTAGATAGGTATTTGAAAGGTGCAGAGAATTTGGAATGTCTCTGAACCCAAAAAAGTGTATTTTCTCTATTCATCAAGGCAAGGTTCTTGGACATGTCATTTCAAAGAAAGGTACAAGTATAGACCCTGATAGGATAGAATCAATTCTTGCACTACCATTACCTAAGAATAAGAAAGCCTTACAAATATTTTAAGGCAAGATTAATTCATAAGCAGTTACATTTTAAATTTTGATAATTTAGCTATGCCACTTACAACTATGTTAAAGAAAGGTTAGAGTTTCAATTGGTCTAAAGGAGTGAAAAGTTTTGAAAAAATCAAGAAAGCTATAACCAGTGTTCTTACACTCCTGAACCCTAATTTTACAAAAGATTTCTTTTTGTATAGCTATGATAAGCTTGACATAAGATCAAGTATTCTCATGAAGTATAATAAAGAGACTTTAAAGGAGCCAATAGCCTTTTTCAATCAAGGCTTAATATAATATTGAATAAGTTATTATTTTGTTAAGAATCATGTTCTTTCAATTATAAGGTATCTTAAAAATTTTAGGTACTTACTATCCAAAAATAAGATACATTTTATGGTTGCAAATCCAAGTGTCAATGAATTTCTTCTGAACAAAGATATAAGTGACAAAATAGCTGGTTGGATAACCAAGGTCATGTAATATGACATTGAGATAAAAGTCACAAAGTTGGTTAGAGTCAAAAGACTTTATGAACATCTAGCTAAAGACTTGTAGGAGTCTAATGAATAGGTTACGGTGTCAAATGATCAAGAAATTGTAATTAATTAGGCCTTAACTTCTAGTTGGTTCTAAGATATGGTTATATATCTACCAAATGGTGTTTATCATTCTCATATCACTCCTTCAAAGAGGAGACTTTTTAGATTACAGTCTTTTCTCCATGTTGATAATGTACTATTTAAAAAGGATATCAATGGTATACTACTAAGATGCATAAAAATAGGTCAAACATAGAAGTTACTTAAGAAATTCCATGATGGACATGGTGGAGGACATTACTTATCAAGGATTACAACTCACAAGATCATGAGAGGTGGGTATTACTGGCCAAGTTTATTTGGCAATTGTCATGCATGGATCAGGAAATGTAGATAATGTGCCATGTTTGTTGGAAAAGTGAGACTTGCATCCTTACCTCTCCAACAAATTTTAGTTAATAAACCCTTTATCTAATGGGGGTTGGACTTTATTGGTTTTATCAACCCCCATGAAGCTTGAAACACAAGTAGATCCTGACTGCCATAAATTATTTTACCGGATGAATAAAGGTAGTAGCATTAAAAGAAACCAATGAAACTAGTGTTTTAAAATTATATGAAGGTTTAATTACCAGATTTAGGGTCCCTTCAACTATAATTTTTGATAATTTTATGTATTTTGTAGGATCTAAGATCAACTAGTGGGTAGTTCAACATAGTATTTTTCTCAGTGTCTCATCAAACTATTATCCACAAGGCAATGGCCTTGTTGAGTCTACCAATAATAATTGTTGAAGATCATCAAGAGGACTATAGAAGATAATCAAATATCATGGAATCTCAAATTGAAGTTAGCTCTATGGGCTGGCATGATCACTTATAAAATATCAATTGTCAATTCTCCATACAAATTAGTATACGGTAAGGAAGCAAGAATGCCTATGTATTTTGAATTGCCTAATTTAGAATTAATGCATCAGCTTGAGCTTTTGGAGATTGAGCTAATATAAATAATATATGTTGAGCTTATGGAGCTAAAGGAGAAAAGGAATTAGGCTATGTTGGCTATGGAGGCCCATCAAGCATTGACAAAGAGATAATTTGAGAAAGGAACTTCTTCAAGAGGTTTCCAAGAAGGAGATCTGGTCCTCAAGTAGGATGAGGATAGAGCCAAGTGAGGAAAACACATAAAATTTAATTCTCTCTACATTATACCATATATATTTTCCAATTTTAAATCCCATAATGCTTTCCAGCTCATAAGGATGAATGGTGAAGAACTTCCTATCCTAGTCAATGGGATACATCTCAAACACTAATATTAAGGAAAGCTAAGTCCCATGTACATATTTTTTTCTTGTTTTCTCTCCAAGTGTTTTTTAACACATTAGTTATTTTCCTTTCTATTTTGTTCTAAATAATTGCTTCTTACATAATCTTTCAGTAGTTTAATTTCCTTTATCTTTTAGGTTAGTTTCCCTTTTAGTTTGTTTTCTTTCCTTGTTATTGGGATTCTTTCTATCTTTACAAGTCAAGAGATTATCTTACAGTTATGTAATGGTTCATATATTATCTATGATGATCCAAGAGTTATGTCTATGGTATAATTTCTCAACCATAGTAAGCATTCTACCCAACCCAGTTACCAAAGATGTTGGCCATTTTTCGCTTAAATACAGAGCTTTCAAGAACCAAGCTATGTTCTTAATTACAAGAAGGATCCAATGATAAAAGAGGAAGATCATATTGCCTAAAGTGTAATCCTATTAATCTTAAATAAATAGTTCTATAGAGTAAATGGAGGATCTAGATAAATTTTCATAGGTAATCTTGTAGTTAAGGTCATGGACAAGTTTGTTAATGCTTTAGAAGTTCATTTGAGCTTCCAAAGATCAAGAAAAAGCTCAAAAGAAAACGTCTAGGAGCCAAACCATCATATAGATGTCACTCAAAAATAGACTAGTCAACCTATTTATACATTTGATAAGTATGCTAAAAAATCCTCACAAGCCCTCAGGTCACATAGAGATGTTTCTCTTTGTACCTAGATAATCCCCTACAAGTTTTGTGCCTCCATGAATTTTTTGCTTCAAGATCTAGGCCTTCAAAGTTAACCCAACAGATGAAGATATTCACATGAACATCAATTTTAAGTCAAGGCAAGTAGCCATTTGATTTCAAAAGGTCCTTAAAAGGTTTGAAGTTGGTCAAGATCTAATGGTCCATGGGAATCCTCATACTGACACATAAGATCTAATGATCCATGGTGAGTCAACCAAGTCAAAAGGTCCCTAGGTTAAAGCTTTTAAATATCTAAAAGTTGGACATAATTTAATGGTGTGAAATAATCAAGTTAAGATTCAAGAAAATGAAATCACTAACCAAAAAATGGGTCCCAAGAAAATCAATGGCTCATGGTCAATCGTACCAATGATATGATAGAGTGAAATAACTAATAAGAAAATGGGACTAGGTATATCTATGGTGCAAATAAACTCATACATCTTGATCAGATGGTGCACATGAGTCAAAGAGGTTAATGAATCTAAAGAGATAATGAGTTGAGGACAAGTGGCACAAGCACATTTAGTTGGTAGAAGATCAATGGCTCATGGGAATCCATGCATAGATAGATCAATGGAGCGAGATAAGTCAAAAAAGGTCAGAGGATATTGATGATGAATACAAAGAGGAAAAGTGTCCAAAGTTAGTGGGTCCTGGCAAAATATCAAAGACTTGCATGCATTCGTACATCCAAATCTAATGGTGTGAGTGGAGTAAATAAGTCAAAAGGATCTATGGAGCCAATGAACATAAAGATAGTTGAGCATGATGTAGAAGAGCCTAACTGGCTATCGATAGCCAATAAGCAAAGGCAAGCTCGAGACATTTTTTATGAAGGTCAAAAAGGTTATTAGGGACCCAAATAAAGAAAATGTAGAAGAACCGAGCTTGAAGGCAAACTAGAATTAAACCAAGGCCATAGTTTAAAAACCAAGCATAATCAACAAAGCTCCATATAGGTGAAATAGATCCTTTGGGTCTAATGCAAAAGTTGAGGATAGACTAGTGACTATGTGAAAACCAATGGTCTAAGATTGGTTTTTGCATATAGTGGACTTGTGTCTTGACTCATCATGGTCCACATTTTAGGTTCAGATGGACACCTAATGTAGATGTGGGACATTTTAGCCAGTTTAAAGACATGATCCTCATCAAAAAATTAAGTAAATGATGACATGATTTCAAGAAAAGATCTGGCAGTTGGATAAGAGCAATGGACATTTAATTCTTTTACAAAGTTGGTTCTTTATTGATAAGATCTGATTCAATATCCTCAAGAGTGCTAATCCATAAAAATTATTTGGGCCTTTTCCAATGCATGAATCTCTCTCTCTCTCTCTCTCTCTCTATATATATATATATATATATATATATATTCTATAAATATAATATTTTAAGCCTTGATATTGATCATCTATCCCTCTTTTCGGTATGACCAGACTCTGCCAAGATTTATATTGTAACACCTTTTTATGTAATTAAGACTAAATTTTATCATTTCCTAAGCCAAATTAAAGTGTGTACTATGAATTCATGCACTATTTTTAAGTGAATATATGTTCCTTGTTTATGTCTTAGTTTTTATCACCTTTATAAGGGATTAATAGTCTCATAGGTCATTATAAGCATAATCTATAGTTTATTATCTAGTTTGAAAGTGGATATTTGCCCTCTCTTATTAGTCTGATAACTGATTAATACCTTGATCTAAAATATTTATGTAAGATTGATATTCTTGGGTCTAAAAAGTGTCTCATAGTGTGTTTTGTGTGAGTTTGAGTGATCAAATCATTAGTGCATCACTACTTTTTACATGATTTTATAAGTTTTGTCAATTCTCTCTCCCTTTTACAAGCAAGTGCTAGTTTAGGTTTAGTGTAGGTGATAGATCCAGAAGTAATTTGGCCTTTTCTAGAGGTTTGATCCAATTTTAGGATACCCACATCCTAGGATCAGTTCCATGTTGGTCTAGATTTAAGCAAAGGACTTGAACAATCCCCTTGCTCAGGTAGGGTGCAATCTAGAACCCTAACAAGAATTATGGGTTAAAAAAGGTGTGGAAGCTCAACTATTGGTCCATAAATTATTAATGGTTGTATCCAAGTGTAAAATAAGTTTTAGAGGTGGATATTGACTGGAAGGTGTTGTGTTGACTTCATTTTTTTTAGATTCTAGGGTTTTGGGCTCTACTAGAAAAGTGGTTTGCCTTATGAGTTGAGGTCTCAAGATTATTTATATGTTGAATGGGACAAATGGGTTATCAAATCAAGGTTCATATAGATTTGAAGGTTTGTGGTTCTCAAATTATTCTTGTTTATGTCAATATCGAAGGCTAATTAATTAATAGGTTTATGAAGGAAATATGTTGCAGAGGATGAGCCTTGTGATGAGAATTGATGTGATTAAAGAGGAATATGAGAGTGATATATATATATATATATATGAAGTTTTAGGTCTAAAATGTGTGTCTACTAAAAATTATTGGCTCTGCAAGTTCTAGGTAGGGCTACAAGGAGTTTAAGACATGCCTAATGTGAATAAGAGTGATTTTTTTTAGTTTCTCCAAGATGGAAAATCATGAATGTTTCAAGGTGAGTTATAAAGTTTGTTTAGAACATGTTTCCTAATTTATGAGTGGTATGATGCTCTATTGATGGTCATGGAAGTGTCTTGAGAAAGAAGGCTAGTATGCTTACATGGTAGTTCTTAATAGTGTATGGAGATCTGAAGATGATCTAATGATGTAATGGCTTAGAGGTCTTAGGGGGAGTTTCTCTCAGATGTTTCTTAGTGAGATCCATCAGATTTTAGTATTTTGCATATACTTTCTTCATTCATTTTTGTGTTTGGTTGAATAGAGTGTTGACATAGAAAGAGGAAGTTATCAATACAAGTATAAGTAGGCTCAAGGTAAGGGGGAGTTTGTATCATCTTTATAAGATTGTCCTTTCCTATTTATGGTCTTTTTATGTCCTTAGGTTTAGTTGAAATCCACTTTTTCATTGTGTCAAAGGGGAAGAAAGTTCCTATTGTAGGAGTGTCTGAAGAGAGAGAAGTTGAGTTGTATATTGCTATATATGATGTTTGTTGACATCAATGATAAAGGGGGATATTATTAGAGAGTTTTTAATGATGTCATGGTGATCCATGGAGTTGTCTTTATGAGTGGATGAAGTGATTTCATCACCTATGTAACAATGATAAAGTGTGCAATGTGATTGTCCTAATGTGCTTGTAGTATGCTTGGTTGATCTTCAATTTTGGCATGTTTAGAGATGTTTAGGGATAAGTATGGTGGTTTTAACATGTGAAATATGTCCCTAAGATGTTATATATGCTTTGAGAGCTTGTGTGCATAATTATAATTCATCTGGTAATCCATAGTTTTCATTTAAATGCTTTGGGTATAGTGGTAAAAAATCTAAGTAATTTGCTGATGTCACCATTGCCATGTGTGAATGAGTAAAGGGGAGATGGCCATATGGTTGTGATCATAGTAGTCCCTAGTTGTTATGTATCAAATATCAGGTCATGCATTAAAGTCTGGTCAAAGATATGAGGGTACAAAGTTGGCTTCTAAGACATAATTCATTATTTTCCCATAGCCAAATTTACAATATGGCCAAAAAGAGCCAAGTAAGCAGTTTGATGATATAATATAACGCACATGTGGATGTTTTAGGTGATCATATGGGTTTATTCACTTTTATACCTAGATTATTTTCACTAATTTTTAGATATGCAATGAAGTGCATCAAAATATATACTTATGCAAAGTTGGGCCCCTAGACAGTTTGACTATGTTTTCCCATAGCCAATTTTGCAATGTGGGAAGAAGAGTCAAGTGAGAATTTTAATGGTGTTATATATTACATGTGTAAAGGTTTCAAGATGAAATAATCATATGAGTTTTTTTAGTTTTGATCATAGATTATTTTTACTAAATTTGAGATCATGCATTGAAGCATGACAAAAGTTATGCTTGCTCAAAGTTGGCCTCTCATGTAGGTTTTGACATAGTTGGCTCTATGATAGAAGATTTTGAGATGAAATTTTAATGGATTTATATCTCACATGTGTAAGGGTTATAGGAGTATTATGTCACATGGTTGGATTCTCCTATGTAAGGAGATCATCTGGTCCAAATTTGAGATCATGTGAGTAAATGCAGAATAAGTTATTGAGGTATAAAAATGGATAATCAAGAATATGGAAAGGGTCCTCATCATCATTTTTGAAAGTGTTAAATCTTGAGCAAGATCAATGGTGCATGTTGATCTAATAAGTTAGGAAGCATCAAGATGAGGAAAAGTGAATGATGTTTAATGACTGAGCAAATGTACATGATAAAGATCCAATGATGAATAGACATTCATACAGATTGATCAAATGGTGAATGTTGATCATTAAAGACTAGGTTAATCCATAGAGATTGATAGAGTGTTTAGAGTCAACATTATGAGATTACATGAGATGAGGTCAAAGTGACTATTATTTAATGTTTGTATTTGGTGGACTATGCATTAATGTTTGGACAAGATTGATGGTGTGAGATTGATCCAAAGCTGAAAGGACATGAGATGCAAGCATAGTTTTTAAAGTTTAATTGTGACTATTTGCATTTGAATATTTGAATTTGTGAAAGAAAGACTAGTGTTTGGTTTTTAGATCATCAATTTTTATAGAAGTCAAATATACTATTATAGTAAAAATCAAAGTGGTAGAGGATTACAAGGCACATCTAGAAATATAGATTAGAAGATCTAAAAGTTTGTACACACATAGTTATAAAGGTTAAAATTTAAATATTTATTCATACATGGACTATAAGTGACTTAAAAAGAGTATTCAGGCTCATTTAGATGTTGTTTCAATGTTTCATGGTTAATTGGCTATTGGGGAATGTTGTAGACTCCATGAAGATGATCTATGATTATTTTAGAGGTATGATCATTATATTTTGAGTATGAATAGTGCTTAAAAAGTTGATTGTATGTTTGATAATATTGTTCCTATTTATAAGGTCTTTGTTTGAGTTGATTGAGCATATGCAAAGGTGAGAAAAGGTAATCATGATCATTTGAGGATGTCCTATGGGACATATGGAGTGAATATATGTATTTGTAAAGTGGTTTTGTGTTATTATTATACTCAAAGAAGTGTTTAAGAGCTAAATGGGTCTCTATATGACCTAAAAGTGAATTGGGCCTATTTTGAAAGGGGGCTATGCTTAAGTGTGACCCATATAAGATGACTTAAAGGTGAAGGCATGTTTTGTGGCTAACAAGGAAATATTGTGATCTTGTTAATTCATAATTTCTCTATATATAGTGAAAAAAAAGTGTTGGTTTATATACTTGTATGAATTGGAGAGGTGTGAGAATTGAAGTGAAGAAGAAAAGAGGCTGAGTGTGCCCAATGGTTGGGTTGATGAGTAGATCAGATTGAGGACTATGAGTATGACCTATAGGTCATGTTTTTTCTGGTAGAATAGAAATTTTTTAGGTATAATATGAGTGAAGAGGCCTAGAATAATCCAAAAGGATATTTTGGATGTCTTGAGAATGAGTGAAGGATTGATGGTGTCTAGTTTAAGAAACTGATTAGAGTGTAGACTATGTGCATGACCATTTGGTCATGTTGGTGAAGCTGTGATAGAGTTATTGCTATGAAGGATGCATTGAGTGTGTAGAGTTGAAGATTGGGGTTAGTTGAGACATGTAATGTGTCATAATTGATCTTTGTATGTCAGTTCAAGTATGTAATGTACTTTGACCAATAGGGTGTGTTGGGTGAAAGAGTTGTTAAAAGGTAAGAAGAGTGATATCTAGAGATCCATCATCAGATGTTGAAGACAACAGTCGTAAGGTGGAAGTGTTGTTTTCAAAGGAGGGTTTAAAAGAATTGGTATTTCTTAAGGGTAGTTTCTCCTTGTAAAACATGTGTTTTACTAAAGGTAGGTGGTTTAAAGGAGTTGATCATCTTAGGGTCATGTGCTCCTTATGGAATACGTGTTTCACTAAATACATTTGGTTAGGAGGACATGATCAAGGTTTGCTGGTCTAAAGGAGTTGATTAGTCCATTATTTATAATTTATGATAAGATAATAGTTTATTTGTGTTACAGGCTTGAGAGTGGGTTTTATTCCACATGAGGGTTTCCCATAGGAACTATGTGTTATATGTTTGATCTTGTGTATCCATTGAATAAATGAGATATCTTGTTAATATTATTTGATGAAGTTGATATATGTTGATTGTTTAATAGTTTGAAAGGGACTGTAATTGAAATTGAAATATCTAGGCTCACTGATTCACCCCCCTCTCAATGATTGTACCTCTAACAATTGGTATCAAAGCTAGTCCTTTGGAGGAAACTTAATGACTTGAAGGAGATACTAAGTGCTACAAAGATGGATAAATAGTTGAGGAAATAAAATCTTGACTTGAGATCAATGGTAAAAAATATTTAAGAAAAAATTAGTCATATTAAAGAGCAGACATGTAGGATGATAGATGACATGGTTAAATAAGCTAAGAGGGATAAGGAGACTAACCAAGTTCTCAGTATTTAGATGGAGGTTGCATGTTCAAACATGAAATCTAAATAATTTGAAATTGATCAATTAAAGACTAATCTTGTTTTAGTATGAAAAGGTCATAATCAAGATAGGCAAGCCTGAATAATAACAAAAGAAATCAAAACAAGTCAAAGAAGATGGAAAATAGATCAACAATCTCAAGGATAAATTAAGGGAAAATAATGTAAATCTAGAGACAAGAGAAGAAGAATGTAGATATCTTAAGACTCAGTTAGAAGAAGCAAATGTCGAAATGAGTTCAAAACAAGGTGATCATGATGAGATGAAAATTGAGATTAAATTATTGAATAATGAGCATGAATAACTCATAGATAAGTTAAACAAGCTAAGAAATGAGAATGATAAGTCTAAGTAAGTCAAAGATATTAAAAACTTAAAAAGTAATGAAAGAAGGTCTATTAGATAACTAAATGCCTCAAGGTATGCTAGTTTATTTCATGTTCATTGTTAAACATCTAATAAGTATGGTCATAGAGCTAAGGACTATAAAATGAAGTTAGTCAAGAATGGACATTCACATAGCTATGATAGAAAGAGTTTTTGTCCAAAGATTGATCATAATTCAAATATGTCAAAAGTTACCAATGATGTTATTTGTTTCAATTGTCATACGAGTAGACATATTGCTAGATTTTGTCCAAATGGTGTTAAGAGGTCTTCAAGGTATGTCAAAGGATATAGAGCTCCTAGAAGGTTTGAGAAAGGAAAAATTCAAGAATGGAAACCAAATTTAATCATTGAAAATTATTCTAGTCATAAAGTTGATAATAAAGTTACTCTAGAAGGCTATGTTGTAAATAAGGATAAACACAATAATCAAGTAGGTAAGATGGATGTAAAAGACAAGAAGATTCAAAAAGTGGTATGGAGACCTGAGGAAATAAAGACTAAGAAGACTAACCCTATTAAGTCCAAGATTCTTGATGGATTGTTTGCCAAGGTGGAAAAAGAATAAAAAATGAAGGAAAGTCAAGAGTTTATGATGTCAACATTTATTGACAAATTTGAAGAAAATAATGAAGACAAAGTTTTAGTTAAAATCAAATAGGACTAAAAGTCAGATAAAGATATGTAGTTATGAGAGTCTCCTAAATTTTGGGAATTTTAGTCGCACTATGTTAAAGGGGTGTCTCTAAATAGGCTTTAAGGAGACACTTGTTAGTCAGAAGAAGCTTAGTGCCTGGCATATATTATTTAATGAGAAGGTATGAAAAAAAAGTTTGTTTGTGCATTACTTTTAGATATATATTTGTTGGAGAAAATAAGTCTATGAAGAATCTTAGTGGTCCTATCCTAAGAAGGAGTTAGCTTGTTGATCATGGTTTGTATGTTATGTTATAAATTAGTGTATGTCATGGAATTTCATAGTGTTCTAAAGATAAATTATCTCTAAATAAGTATTTATTGTGTTTGGATAGAGTTTTAAGACTTATTAAAGATGTCTTATTCTTGATGAGGCATGAAGTTAGGGGGAGCTTTATAATTGGTCAGGTCCTAAGATCATAGGAATGAGTAGTTGAATTTGAGAAAGAAGGTGTGGAGAAGCAAGTTTGTGTGCTCAAGATGATAATTCTAATCAAAGGTCCTTGGTTAAGGGGGAGCAACAATTTCATGTGTTTGCTCTAGATATTTGTGAAGGAACTGTAGTACATGGTATGAATGGGTGGTTCCAGGTAGCTTAATGAGATTGATGGATTGTCAAGAAGTGTTTGATGCTCAAAATTTTTGTGAACTTCTTTTTGATGTACTCTAGGTGTTTTTTGGTAAGATGATATGTTGAAGCCAAATAAAATATTTTTGAGTGCTCTCATTCTCTCAATTTGGCTTAAGGGCAAGCAGGCTTAAAATGGGTTATAAGAAGTGTTGGCCATTTTTGTCCTACATATAGATATTTCAAGGACCAAGTTATGTTCTTGATTGAGAGAAGGATCCAATGATAAAATAGGAAGAACATATTACCTAAAGTGTAATCCTATTGATCTTATAGAAATAGGTCTAGAAATTAAATGATCTAGATAAATTTGCACAAGTAATCTTGTAGTTAAGGTCATGGAAAAGTTTTCTTATGCTTTATAAATTCATTTGAGATTTGAAATATCAAGCAAAATCTCAAAATAAAAATTCTAGGAGCCATACCATCATTAGGATGTCACTCAGAAATAGACTGGTTAGCTTGTTTGTACATTTGATAAGTATGCTAAAAAATCCTCAAAAGCCCTCAAGTCACATACACATGTTGATCTTAGTACCTAGATCATCCCTTGTAAGTTTTGTGCCTCCATGAATTTTTTGATTCGAGATCTAGGCCTTCAAATTTGACCCAATAGATGAAGACATTCACACAAACATCAATTTTAAATCAAGGAAAGTAGTTAGTTATGTTTTAAATGTCATTAAAATGTTTGAAGTTGGTTGAGATCTAACAATCCATAGGAATCCTCATACTAACACATAAGATCTAACGATCCATGCTGAGTTAACCAAGTCAAAAGTCCCCAGGTTAAAGCCTTTAAAGATCTATAAGTTGGACATAATCCAATAGTGCAAAATAATCAAGCCAAGATCCAACAAATCAAAATCACTAATAAAAGGATAGGTCCCAGGAAAATTAAGGGCTCATGCTTAATCATACCAATGATCTGATAGAGTGAAAGAACTGACAGGAGAGTGGGACAAGGGACATCTATGGTGCACATTAACTCATACATCTTGATCAGATGGCATGCATGATTCAAAGAGGTCAATGAATCCAAAGTGATAATGAGTTGAGGATAAGTGACACAAGCACATTCAATTGGTTTAAGATCAATGACTCATGAGAATCTATGTATAGACATATCAATGAAGTGTTACAAGTCAAAAAGGGTCAGAGGATCTTGATGATGAATACAAAAAGGACAAGTTTCCAAAGTTAGTGGGTCCTAGTAGGAGATCAAAAAAATTCATGCATTCATACATCCAGATATAACAATGTGAGTGGAGTCAATAAGTCAAAATGATCTATGGATCCAATGAACATAAATATAGTTGAGCATAATGTAGATGAGCCTAGCTAGCTATCGATAGCCAATAAGCAAAGGCAAGCTTGAGACATTTTTGACAAAGGTTAAAAAGGTTATTCTAGACCTAAACAAAGAAAATTTAGAAGAGCCAAACTTGAAGGCAAACCAAAATTGAACCATGGCCATAGTTTATAAACTAATCATCATCAACAAAGATCCATATCGGTGAAATGGATCCTTTGGGTCTAATATTGAATTTGAGGATAGAACATTGACTGTGTGAAAACCAATGGTCTAAGATTTCTTTTTACATATAGTGAACCTATGTCTTCTCTCATCATGGTTCAGATTTTCAAGTTAAAATGGCCACCTAATATAGATGTGGCAAATTTTAGCTAGTTTCAAGGCATGATCCTTATCAGCAAATCAATTAAATAATGATATGATTTCAAGAAAATATTTGGAAATTGGATAAGGGAAATGGATAGTTAATTATTTTATAGAGTTGGTTATTTATTAATAATATTTGAGTTAACATCCTCAAGAGTGCTAATCCATAAAAAGTGGTTGGGCATTTTCCAATGCATAGATCTCTCTCTCTCTCTCTCTCTCTCTCTCTCTCTCTCTCTCTCTCTCTCTCTCTCTCTCTCTCTCTCTCTCTCTCTCTCTCTCTCTCTCTCTCTCTCTCTCTCTCTCTCTCTCTACTAAAAATATAGGCTTCTAAGCCTTGATATTAATCATCTATCCCTCTTTTTGGTATGACCAAACTCTACCAGAATTTGTACTACAACACATTTTGATGCAATAAAGACTAAATTCCATCTTTCCTAAGCAAGATTGAAGTGTGTTCTATGAATTCATGTACTATTTTTAAGTGAATATATGTTCCTTGCTTATGTCTAAGTTTTTCTCACCTTCAGGAAAGGCTTAATAGTCTCATAATTCATTATAAGCGTAATCTACAATTTCTTGTCTAGTTTGAAAGTAGATATTTGCCCTCTTTTACTAATCTAATAACTGATTAATGCCTTGTTCTAAAATATTTTTTTGAGATTGATCTTATTTGGTCTAAAAAGTGTCTCAAAGTGTTTTTTTTTGAGTTGGAGTGATAAAATCATTGGTGCATCATTGATTTTTTTCATGTTTTTATAAGTTTTTCAAATTCTTTCTCCCTTTTCCACACAAGTGCTAGTTTAGGTTTAGTGTAGGTGATATATCCATAAGGAATCTAGCCTTCTCTAGAGGTCTGATCCACTTTTAGGATACCCACATCCTAATATTAATTCCATATTGGTATAGGTTTGGTTAGAGGACCTAAACAATCCCCTTGCTCAGTGGTGCAATATAGAACCCCAATAATTTTGGCACACCAGGTGGGACACTGAGTTTCTTTGGTATAATAAAGTTTGAAAATTGAGAAGAAAGATTCACAGTAGTAGGATAGATCTACCATCATCAAAATTTGAATATCCTTTAGGTTTAAGAGCTCATAACATCTTTTAGATAATACTTTCATGCCAAAGATTACAACAAGAGCATCAAGTAAAGGTACTTCTTTTGAACATACTAAATTGCCTCCTACATATAAAATATCAAGATTCAGTAGCACAAGGCCTTATCCTCCAAAGTATAAACTATATTTTGGTCACTCTATTTTTTTAGTCTAATATATTGTTCCCATAAGCCAAATCCTTTTTGCTTAAATTGTTATCAACAATCAAGTGTTTGTCCCATTTAACAGGGGTAGTCCCTCGAATTTGGTCTAATATGATGACATTCTTTTGTATGCTCTAAAAGGTATCCATTTACTCTCTAGAGAATGGGATAAAACTACTACTATTGAGCATATCTAAGATATTGCAAATCTATGTTTTGTTCATAATGTTACTCAAGACAATGTGGCTATCAGATTACTTGCTACCTCTTTCAAGGGAAAAACATTGCAATGGTATATGAATCTTCTTTTGACCTTCATTTATACTTGGGATGAATTAGGTGCAACTTTAGTTAAGTAATTTAAAGAAAATTTTGATCATTTATCTTTGGTTAAACAATTGACTACAATTAAAAGGTACCCCCATGAATTCATGTCAAACTTTGACGTTAGATTCCAAAAGACATGGATTAGAATCCTTGAATTGGTTAAACCATCCCTAGAGTATGTATTTCTGTACTTCCTTAAGGCCCTTAATTATGATATAAATGTCATGATGTAGTCCATGGGTGGTAATAACTTACCAAATACCTATGAGATTGTTATCAGAATAAAGAACATCTTGATTCAAGATGGTAAACTTGGTCCAAGACCTATAATACCCTTTTTTCTAGAATTGCAACCTGTTCCTCCCCCTCAAGTTCCCCAAATTCCATCTATAGCCCCTATTCCATCTTCAAAATTCCAAGTTGTAGCCCCTCTTAATCAATCTAGTGAGATTAATGATTTGAAAATCATGTTACAATATTTTAGAAATGAAATTGTTTCACTCAAGAGACAACAGTACCAAGGTAGACCTTATCAACAATAAAACCATAGTACCTATCAATCTTTCAATAACCAAAGACTACCTTACCAAGGTTTCAAAGACAATAGGAAACCTTATCAAAATCAAGGAGATATAACCTAAACTAATCCATATGTAACCCTTGATCCCAATGTGCCTTCTAGCTCAAAAGCTATTGTTCCCAAAAATAACTTAATTCAAGATCCAGGTTGGTATCTTTCCAATCCAAATGACATTTAGAATCAAGCTTTGGTATCACAAGATATTACCATCCCACAAATGACAAGAGTTCCCTATTTAAAGTTTTTAATATCAAGACATGAATATGGAAATCCAAGGAGAAGCTCAACAAGTTCCAAGGTATCTTGATGCTATTAATGTTAATTGACATTTGGATGATCACATTGCATTCAACCAAGTTGGTGAAACTAGTAACACAAATGGTCAAATGGTAGCATGACTAGAACTAAAATAAGAGCAGTTGAAAAAGCTTAGGATGTGATCAATACTTCAAGTGTTCTTGTTTTTATGTTAATAATGTCAAAGATCAAATTTTTCTTATAGCACAAAATATTTAGAACACATAGACAGTTAAAGTTCCCCAAATGCCACTAACTAGAGAACAACCAGTGGCTCAAAAGTTGTAGCCAAAGGTGAGTGGAACATATTTTAAAATTATTGATAAAATAAAGAAATAAAATATTAGTATTATCATGTGGGATTACCTTGCCATCCTAGGGCAAAAGGACATGTTGATTCAAGAACTTTTAGATCTCAAGGTATCTAAAGATCTAGTTGAGAAAAAAGAAGTTATCTTGGTCAATTCAGACCAACAAATCAAGAAACCTAATCAAAAAATAAATAACATGAAAAAGGTGGATAAATCCAATGTCAAGTTAATCAAGACCCCTCCATTTTATCTATCTTTGATAGTAGGTGATTGTTTAGTCCATAATTGTACGGTAGATAGTGGAACTAGTAGCACTATCATGCCCAAATAAATTATGAACAATCTTGGTATTTTCTATGAGCCAAATACCAAAGGATTATTGCAATTATATGGATCACCAATGAAAATAGTAGGCATCATAAAAGACCTAAAGCTAACATTACATGATTTCCTCAATGTTATTATTCATCAAGATGTAGTTGTATTAGACCTACCTCCCTATTTTGTTATGTGTCTATCAAGAGATTTTACTTCAAAATTTGGAGTATATTTTTTAGTTGATTGGACCTATCTAATATCTAGAACTAGGTGTGGAACTAAGGTGACAATGCATTATGAAACTAATGAAATATTTCATTTGGAACCATATATACCAAAAATGGTGAACAGTAATTGTGTTATCTCAGACAAGGTGTTAAAAAATAGTGAGGTTGAATCTAAATCACCTCTAGATGGAGTCCCAAATATTTTCTTTGATAAATGGGCCTCTGATTCACATGAACATGATCCATAAAAGTTAATTTAATAAAAAATACTTGGTGTATATTGTCTTCATGAAAATGATGCACTAATTCTAACATTAATGAAAGATAAGTAGTCGAGTGATGGACTGTGGTGGATATATTTTGATGGATGTAGTAACAAACATTACACTAGAGATGGAATGATTTTAATTTCTCTAGATAATCAAAGGTGATTCTCTTATCTCAATTTTTAGTGTGGTTATTCCAATAATGTCACTAAATATGAAGCACTAGTGCATGGTTTGTAATGGGCAAGAAAGATGAAGGTTAATTCTTTACAAGTCTTTGGAGATAGTGAACTAGTAGTCCACCAAATAAGAGGACTTAATATATTCAAGAACCCACTACTTAGGTCTTATAATCATAGAGTATGGGACCTATTTTAAAACTTTCAAGACTTAAATATTTAGGCCATATCAAGAAATCAAAACAAGCATGCAGATAGCCTGGCTGCTATTGGATCACAATTCAATATCCTATATGATATAAAAAGGGACAAGGTCCAATTACACATAAAGGTAGTTTTAAGACCTTATATCATAGAAAACCAAGAAAATTGGGAAGTATTTGAAGATGATATCCAAATTTTAAAATTCTTACAAGAGGAAGTTCAATTCTCTGTAAGGAACCAAGACAAGCATTTACATCAGTATGATGATCATATTATGCAATTAAAGACAAATAAGTTTCCTAAAGGATTGGTCACCCTAGAAAATATATTCAACATAGATGATGAATTAAGAAAATAAAATTTTTATTTATCAACCAAGGAATAACACTACACAAATTTAGAGATTATAACTGGGAAAAATTTAAAACTAGGTAGAGTTTGTACATCTTCAAAGAGAGAATATTTTATTGAGTTAGGTTCAAACTTTACAGATGTCTTTGCATGGTAGTATAGTGACCTTAAAGGTTTTGATCCAAGTCTTTCTCAACATTCCATTGAGTTATAATATGAGACTAGGCCATTCAGACAAAGGCAAAAGCCAATCAATCCAAAGCTTGAACCTCTAATGAAAGTTAAACTGCATAAGCTCATTGAGTTAGCCATAATATTTCTAATTAAGCATTCAACTTGGGTAGAAAAAATTGTTTTAGTATGAAAATATAATGGTGTAATAAGGCTATGTGTCCACTTTTATGACTTGAACAAGTCCTCTCTCAAATATCACTATCCATTTCCATTAATGGAACAAATTTTACATCTAGTTGCAGGTTTAGAAAGGTTCTCTTTATTAGATGGTTACATTGGATATAACCAAATTTTGGTCAAAAATAAGACCAATAAAAAACAAAATTCACCACAAAGTGGGGGAAATTTGCATATATAAAGATTCATTTTGGTTTATCTAATGCTGGAGCCACTTTTTAGAAGGCTATGGACATGGAATTTTAGGGTCTCCTCAACAAGTTTTTTCTTGTTTATCTAGATGACATAACATTATTCTCTAACAACACAAATGAGTATATGATTCTTCTCATATAGGTTTTTGAAAGATGTAGAGAATTTGGAGTGTCTTTGAACCCAAAAAAGTGTGTTTTATCTATTCATGAAGGTAGGCTTCTTGGACATGTCATTTCAAAGAAAGGTACAAGCATAGACCCTAATAAGATATAATCAATTCCTGCACTATCATTGCCTAAGCATAAGAAACCCTTGAAAATATTTTTAGGAAAGATTAAATTCATAAGGATATACATTTTAAATTTTAATACTTTAGCTAGGCCACTTATAGTCATGTTAAAGAAAGGTCAGAGTTTTAGTTGGTCTAAAGAAGGAGTGAAAAGTTTTGAAAAAATCAAGAAATCTATAGCCAATGCTCCTACACTCCTAAACCCTAATTTTACAAAAGATTTATTCTTGTATAGCTATGATAACCTTGACATAATATCAATTCTTCTCATGCAATAGAATAAAGAGACTTTAGAGCAACCAATATCCTTTTTCAGTCAAGGCTAAAAAGAATATGAAACAAGGTATTATTTTGTTGAGAATCACGTTATTTCAGTTATAAGGTCTCTAAAAAAATTTAGGTACTTGTTATCCAATAATAAGATACATTTGATGGTTGCACATATAATTGTTAAATACTTTATTCTAAAAAAGATATAAGTGATAAAAGTGTTGGTTGGATAACCAAGGTCATGGAATATGACATTGAGATCAAAGTCACAAAGTTGGTTAGAGGTAAAGGACTCTGTGAACATCTAGCCCAAGACTTGTAGGAGTCTAATGAATAGGTTATGGTGTCAGATGATCAAGAAATTATAAGTAATTAGGCCTTAACTTATATTTAGTTCTAAGATATGGTAAGATATCTACAAAATGGCGTTTATCCTTCTCATCTCACTCCTTCAAAGAGGAGACATTTTAGATTATAGTCTTTTCTCCATGTTGATAGAGTACTATTTAAAAAGGATATTAATGGTATACTACTAAGATACATAGAAATAGGTCAAATAGAGAAGTTACTTTAGAAATTACATGATGGACATGGTGGAGGACATTTCTCAGCTAGGATTATAGCTCATAAGATCATGAGAAGTGGGTATTACTGGCCAGGTTTATTTGGCAATTGCCATGTATGGATCAAGAAATGTAGACAGTGTACCATGTTTGTTGGAAAAGTAAGACTTGCATCCTTACCTCTCCAACCAATTTCAATTAATCAAACCTTTGTCTAATGGGGATTGGACTTTATTTGTGTTAACAATCCCCCATCAAGCTTGAGACATAAGTGGATCCTGACTGCCATAGATTATTTTACCAGATGGACAGAGGTAGTAGCATTAAAGAAGATAATGAAGCCAATGTTTTAGACTTATATGAAGGTTTAATTACTAGATTTGGGGTCCCTTCAAATTCAATTTTTTATAATAATATGACTTTTATAGGATCTAAGATCATTTAGTGGTTAGTTAAACATAGTATTTTTCTCAGTACCTTATCAAACTATTATCCACAAGGCAATGACCTTATTGAGTCTAATAACAAGAATTTGTTGAATATCATAAAGAGGATTGTAGAAGACAATCAGAGATCATGGCATCTCAAATTGAAGTTAGCTCTGTGTGTTGACATGATCACCTATAAAATATCAATTGCCAATTCTTCATACAAATTGGTATATGGGAAGGAAGCAAGAATGCCTTTTTCTCTTGAATTCCCTAATTTAGAATTAATGCATTAGCTTGAGATTTTGGACACTGAGCCAATAAAAATAAGATATGTTGAGCTTATAGATATAGAGAAGACAAGGCATTAGGCTATGTTGGATATGGAGGCCCATCAAGCAATGACAAAGAGATTTTTTGACAAATGAACTTCTTCAAGAGGTTTCTAAGAAGGAGATTTGGTCCTCAAGTGGGATGAGGATAAATCTAAGCTAGGAAAACACACAAAATTTAATTCTCTCTAGATTAGACCATATATAGTTTCTAGTTGTAAATCCCACAATGCTTTCCAGCTCACAAGGATGAATGGTGAATAACTTCCTATCCCAGTCAATGGGCTACATCTCAAACACTGTTATTAAGGAAAGCTAAGTCCCCTATACATAGTTTTTTCTCTAATCATTTTCCAACACATTATTTAGTTTCCTTTCTATTTTGTTCTAAATAATTGCTTCTTTCTTGCATAATCTTTTAGTAGTTTAAGTGCCTTTATTTTTTAGGTTAGTTTCCCTTTTAGTTTGTTTTCTTTCTTTGTTCTTAGGATTTTTTTAATCTTTGAAAGTCAAGAGGTTGTCTTATAGTCATGTAATGGTACATATATTATATATGATGATCTAAGAGTTATGTCTATGGTCTAAGTTATCAATCATAGTAAGCATGCTGCCCAACCAAGTCACTAAAGATGTTGGCCATTTTTGGCCTACATACAGAGCTTTCAAGGACCAAGCTATGTTATTAATTGAGTGAAGGATATAATGATAAAAGAGGAAGATCATATTGACTAAAGTGTAATCCTATTGATCTTCAATAAATAGTTCAATAGAGAAAATGAAGGATATAGATAAATTTGCATAGGTAATATTATAGTTAAGGTGATGGAAAATTTGCTTATGCTTCAGAAGTTCATTCAAACTTCCAAATATCAAGAAAAATATCAAAACAAAAAGTTTAGGAGACAGACCATCCTCAGGATATCACTTAGAAATAGACTAGTTAGCTTGTTTATAAATTTGATAAGTATGCTCAGAAAGCCTCACAATTCCTCGGGTCATATAGACATGTTGCTCTCAGTACCTAGATCATTTCTTGCAAGTTTTTTACCTCCATGAATTTTTTGCTTCAATATCTAGGCCTTCAAAGTTGACCCAAAATATGAATATGTTCACATGAACATAAATTTTAAGTCAAGGCAAGTATCTATTTGGGTTTAAAAGGTCCTTAAAAGGCTTGAATTTGGTTAAGATCTAATGGTCCATGAGAATCCTCATACTAACAAATAAGATCTAATGATCTGTGCTGAGTCAATTAAGTCAAAAAGTCCCTAGGTTAAAGCCTTTAAAGATCTAAAATTTAGACAGAATCTAATGGTGTAAAACAATCAAGCCAAGATCCAAAAAAACAAAATGACTGACAAAAATATGGGTCCCAGGCAAATCAATGGCTCATGCTCAATCATACCAATGATCTGATAGAGTGAAATAACTCATAAGAAAGTGGGCATAAGGAGATATATGATGCACATAAACTCATACATCTTGATTAGATAGTGCATGTGAGTCAAATATGTTAGTAAATATGAAGAGATAATGTGTTGAGGATAAGTGGCACAAGTACATTAGGTGGGTAGAAGATCAATGGCTCATGGGCATCCATGCATAAATATATCATTAGAGTGAGACATGTCAAAAAAGGTTAGAGGATATTGATGATGAATACAAAGATAATAAGTGTCCAAAGTTAGTGGGTCTTGGTAAAATATCAAAGAGTCACATGCATTCATACATCTATATTTAATAGTGTGAGTGGAGTCAATAAGTCAAAAGTATTTGTGAAAGTGAATGAACATAAAGATAGTTGAGCACGATGTAGAAGATCCTAGTTGGCTATCAATAGCTAATAATCAAAAGCAAGCTTAAGACATTTTTGATGAAGGTCAAAAAGGTTATTCAGGACCTAGACAAATTAAATGTAGAAGAGCCAAGATTTAAGGAAGACTAGAATTGAACCAAGGCCATAGTTCAAAAACTAAGCATCATCAACAAAGATCCATATAGGTGAAACAAATCCTTTGGGTCTAATATAGAAGTTAAGGATAGACTAGTGACTGTGTGAAAACTAATGGTCTAATATTGGTTTTTACATATAGTGGACATGTGTCTTGCTTCATCATGGTTCACATTTTTAGGTTTAGATGGCCAGCTAATGCAGATGTGGCACATTTCATCTAGTTTAAAGACAATATCCTCATTAGTAGATGAAGTAAATAATGACATGATTTCAAGAAAAGATCTAGTATTTAAATAAGGATAATGGAAATTTAATTCTTTTATAAAGTTGGTTCTTTGTTGATAAGATCTGAGTTAACATCCTCAAGAATGCTAATCCATCGAAAGTGGTTGGACCTTTTCCAATGCATGTCTCTCTCTCTCTCTCTCTCTCTCTCTCTCTCTCTCTCTCTCTCTCTCTCTCTCTCTCTCTCTCTCTCTCTCTCTCTCTCTCTATTTTTTTTCTATAAATATAGGATTTTAAGCCTTGATATTGATCATTTATCCCTCTTTTTGGTATGACCAGACTCTACCAAAATTTGTACTGCAACACCTTTTGATGCAATAAAGATTGAATTCCATCATTTCTTAAGCTATATTGAAGCATGTTCTATGAACTCATGTACTATTGTTAAGTGAATATATGTTCCTTGTTTATGTCTGAGTTTTTATCACCTTCATGAAGGGCTTGATAGTCTCATAGGTCTTTATAAGCATAATCTACAGTTTACTGTCTAGTTTGAAAGTGGATATTTACCCTTTCTTACTAATCTGGTAACTGATTAATGCCTTGTTTTAAAACATTTATGTGAGATTGATGTTATTTAGTTTGAAAAGTGTCTCATAGTGTGTTTTTTGTGAGTTTGAGTGAGCAAATCATTGGTACATCATCACTTTTTAAATGCTTTTATAAGTTTTGTCAATTATCTCCCTTTTCTAAGTATGTGCTAGTTTAGATTTAGTGTAGGTGATATATCCAGAAGGAATTTGTCCTTATTTAGAGTTTTGGTCTACTTTTAGGATAACCACATCCTATGTTTAGTTATATGTTGGTCTATATTTGAGTAGAGGACCTGAATAATCTCCTTGCTCAGTTAAGGTGCAATCTAGAACCCTAATAGGAAGTATGGGTTACCAAAGGCATGAAATCTCAAATATTGGTCTAGAAATGTGTAATGGTTGTCTCTAGGTGTACAATAAGTTTTAAAGGTGGACATTGAATGGAAGGTGATGTGTTGACTTTATTTTTTTAGATTCTAGGGTTTTGGGATCTGCTAGAAAAGTGGTTTGCCTTATAATTTGAGGTCTCAATATTTTCAATATGTTGAATGGGCCAAATGGGTTATCAAATCAAGGTTCACATATATTTTAAGGTTTTTGGTTTTCAAATTATTCTTGTTTATGTCAATATAGAGGGCTAATTAAATAATAGGTTTGTGAATGAAGTATGTTGCAAAGGATAAGCATTGTGATGAAAATTGGTGTGATTAAGGGGGAATATGAGAGTATTCTAGATATGATGTTTAGGTTTAAAATATGTGTCTACTAAAAGGTATGGGCTCTACAAGTTCCAGGTAGGGATACAAGGAGTCTAACATAGGCCTATTATGAAGAAGAGTGATTTTGTTTAATTTCTCCAAAATAGAAAAACATGAATGTTTCAAGGTGAGTTCTCAAGTTGGTTTAGAACATGTTTCCTAATTGATGAGTGGTATGATGCTTTGTTTATGGTCATGGAAGTGTCTTGAGAAAGAAGGTCGGTATGCCTATATGGTAGTTCCTAATAGTGTATTGAGATTTGAAGATGCTTTAATGATGTAATGGTTTGGAGGTCTTAGGGGGAGTCCATCTCAGATGTTTCTTAGTGATCTCCATCATATTTTATTATTTTATGTGTTATTTCTTCATTGGTTTTTATGCTTGGTTAAATAGAGTGTTGAAATGGAAAGAGGAAGTTGTCAAGATAAGAAGAAGGAGGCTCAAGGTAAGAGGGAGTTTATATCATCTTTATAAGATGGTCCTTTCCTATTTATGTTATTTTTAGGTCCTCAAGTTTAGTTTATGCCCAATTTGTCATTGTGTCAAAGGGGGGGAAAGTTCCTATTGTAGGAGTGTTTGAAGAGAGAGAAGGTGAGCTATATATTTCTATATATGATGTTTGTTAACATTAATGACAAAGGGGGATATTATTGGAGAGTTATCATTAATGTCATGGAGTTATCATTATGAGTGGATGAAGTGATTTCATAGCCTAAGTAACAATGATAAATTGTGCAATGTGTTTGTCCTAGTGTGTTTGAAGTATGCTTGGTTGATCTTCAGTTTTGGCATGTTTAGAGATGTATAGGGATAAGTATGGTGGTTGAAACATGTGAAAGAGGTCCCTAAGATGTTATATATGTTTTGAGAGATTGTGTGCATAAGTAGAATTCATATAGTATTCCATAGTTTTCATCTATATACTTTGGGTCTAGTGGCAAAAAATTTAAGTAATTTGTTGACATCACCATTGCCATATGTGACCAAGTCAAGGGGAGATGGTCATATGGTTGTGATCACCCTAGTACCTAGTTATTATGAACCAGATCTCAAGTGATTAATAAAATTAAGATCAAAGATATGAGGTTGAAAAGCTAGCTTCTAAGACATAATTCATTATTATCCCATACTTAGCCAAATTTGTAATATGACCATAAAGGGCCAAGTAAACAGTTTGATGATAGAATATCTCACACATGTGGATGTTTCAAGAGAAGGTGATCATATGGGTCTATTAAATTTTGTACCTAGTTTATTTTTGATAATTTTTAGATCATGTGATTAATTTCATCAAAATATATACTTATGCAAAGTTGGGCTCCCAGGCAGTTTGACTATGTTTTCCCATACTTAGCCAATTTTGCAATGTGGCAAGAAGAGTCGAGTGAGCATTTTGATGGTGTTGTATCTTGCATGTGTGAAAGTTTAAAGAGAAAATAATCACATGGGTTTATATAGTTTTTATCATAGATTATTTTTTCTAAATTTGAGATCATATGTTGAAGCATGATAAAAGTTATGCTTGCTCAAAGTTGGCCTCTCAAGTAGGTTTTGACATAGTTGGCTCTGTGATAGAAGATTTTGAGATGGAATTTTAATTTTAATAGTTTTATATCTCACATGCATAAGGGTTACATATGTATTATGTCATATGATTGGATTATCCTATGTAAAGAGATCATCTGTTCCAAATTTGAGGTACACAAATGGCTACTCAGGCATATTAAAAGGGTCCCCATAGTCATTTTTGAAAGTGTTAAATATCAAGTAAGATCAATGGTGCACATTGCTCCAATAATTTAGGAAGAATCAAGATGAGGAAAAGTTCATGATGTTTAATGAATAAGCAAAGGTATAGGATAAGGATCTAACAACGAGTAAGCATTCATACAAATTGATCAAATGGTGAATGTTGATCATTAAAGACTGGTTGATCTGTAGAGATCAATGGAGCACTTGGAGTCAACATTATGAGATTACATGAGATGAGGTCAAAGTGACTATTATTTAATTTTTGGATTTGGTGGACTATGCATTAATGTTTGGACAAGATTGATGGTATAATATTGATCCAAAACTGAGAGGACATGAGATGCGAACATAGTTTTCAAAGTTTTATTATGACCATTTGTATTTGAATATTTGAATTTGTGAAGGAAAGAATAGTGTATGGTTTTTGGACCATAAATTTCAATATAAATTGAATCTATTATTATAATAGAAATGAAAGTGGTAAAGGACTCCAATGTGAATCTATAAATATAGACTAGAAGATCTAAAAGTTTGTATAGACATAGTTATGATGGTTCAAATTTGATTATGTATTCATGCATGGACTATAAGTGACTTGAGAATAGTATTTGAGCTTATATAGATGTTGTTTTGATCTTTCATGGTTAATTGGATATTAGGTAATGTTGTAGACTCCATGAGGATGCTCTGTGAGGATTTTGGAGGTGTGATTAATCTATTTTAAGTATAAACAGTGCTTAAGAAGTTGACTATATGTTTGATAACAATGTTTCTATATATAAGGTATTTATTTGAGTTCATTGAGCATAAATAGAGGTGATATAAGCTAATCATGATCATTTTAGGATGTCCTATAGGACATATGGAGTGAATCAATGTATTTATAAAGTGGTCTTGTGTTCTTATTATACTCAGACAAGTGTTAAAGAGATGAATGGGTCTCTATAGGACCTAAAAGTGGCTTGGGCCTATTTTGAAAAAGGGGTGTGCTTAAATGTGATCTATATGAGATGATTTAAGGGTGAAGGCATGTTTTGTGGCTAAAAAGGAAATATTATGATCTTGTTAATTCATGATTTCTCTATATATAGTGAAACCAAATGTGTTGGTTTTTATACTTGTATGAATTGTAGAGGTGTGAGCATTGAAGCGAAGAAGAGAAGAGGTTGAGTGTGCTCAATGGTTGGGTTGATGATTAGATCAGATTGAGGACTATGAGAATGACTTTTAGGTCATGTTTTTGATGGTAGAATAGTGCTCTTGTAGGTTGAGCATGAGGAAGAGGCCTAGAATAATCCAAAAGGATGTTTTAGATGTCTTGAGAATGGGTGAAGTATTTCTAGTGTCTATGAGAGCTTGGTGTATAGTTTGAGAGAATGATCAGAGTGTGGACTATGTGCATGACCATCTAGTCATGTTGTTAAAGTTATGATAGAGTTGTTATTATGAAGGATGCATTGAGTGTGCAAATTTAAAGAGTGGGGTTAGTTGGGATATGTAATGTGTCTTAATTGATCTTTGTATGTTGGTTCAAGTATGTAATGTGATTCGGCCAACATGATGTGTTGGGTGAAAGAGTTGTTACTAAAAGGTGAGAAGAGTGATATCTAGAGATCCATCATCAGATGTTGAAAACATCAGTCCTAAGGTGGAAGTGTTCTTTTCAAAAGAGGGTCTAAACGAATTGGTCTTCCTTAGGAGTAGTTGCTCCTTGTAAAACATGTGTTTTACTAAAGGTAGGTGGTATAAAAGAATTGATTATATTAGGGTCATGTGATCCTTGTGGAATAGGTGTTTCATTAAGTACCTTTTGTTAAGAGGACATGAACAATGTTTGTTGGTCTAAAGGAGTTGATCAATCTCTTATTTGTCATTTCTTACAAGATAATAGTATATTTGTGTTGTAGGCTTGAGAGTGCATTTTATTCCCCATGAGGGTTTCCCATAGGAACTATGTGTTATATGTTTGATCTTGTGCATGCATTGAATGAATGAGCTCTCTTGTTAATGTTGCTTGATCAAGTTGATATATGTTGATTGTTTAATAGTTTGAAAGGGAATATAATTAAAAATTAAAATATTTGAGCTCATTGATTTACCTCCCTCTTAGTGATTGTATCTCTAAAAATCCATCTATGTGATAAGTGATAAAATGATGAATATGCTCATAAATAATCACTAGGATTTAAAATAGTTCTATGAAAGGGATGGGGCTATGATATGATAGTCATGTCACTAGAGAGGCCATGCTAACCTACAATAGATCTAACATAAGCAATAATGAAAGTAGTTGTCATCACAAAAAGTGTTTTAAAGATGTTTTAATGTGGTAATTTGTGAGGAAATCTAGGTCCTATCCATGGTCTTACATTGAAACTCACAAGGTGAACACCAATGAGGTGATTGTTAAATAAGGGGGAAAATAATCATAAAGCTACTAAGGCAAAGAATGACATAAAAAGACAAAAATGAAAGAGATATAGAAGAACCAAAATGAAAACGAATTCCAAATGTAATGTGTAATAAAACAAAAGAACATAAAGGAAAATAATGATGCTCATAAAGTGTGACTAAAAGAAGTAAAGTGCATAAAAAAAAGAAACATGAGACAAAAAATAAGCAAAATCTATGCTAACATTTGTATCAAATATGAGCATGTGAAATACAAGTATATAAATCTTGGAAGGTTTCTTGAAGTTTAATTTGTTTGTTATTATACATTGTAAAATAATATTGCACATCGTAAAATGCACCAATGGGTAATTGGATGTAGGGATGGGAATTGCAAGATGCCCCAAAGTTTGAAGGGACATATGGATGGGCATCACAAGATTCCCCAACATGTGAGGTGGAGTGAGGTAACATTGAACCATTAAAATGACTTGCATTGGGTTGGTAGGTGCATTTAAAGATAGGCAAATGTGTTGGTTTGTTATATTTTAGGGAGGTTAAATTTGACATATGATGTGTAGGAGAGGTACGAATAGGTAAAGGAGGTAAAGGAGGACCATGTATGATATACTTTGGAGTAGGAATGTGAACTAGGTACTCATTTAGTTCATGTGACCTAAGATGTTGAGGTTTAATGGATGCAAAAATATGTTTAAATTTGTTCATGTTAGCTATCCTTTCCTTATTGGTGTAGAAAGAAGGTTCAACTATGGTTTAAACAACATTAGTGGATGAGGTGTAGGTATGGGATAATTTTTGGTGTTCATGAGGTAATTTATGTTGATGTGATTATGATTATTTAGATTAAATTTGAGAAGCTTAAAGATAGTCTTGATAACATTTATTTTTGAGAGTATCAAGATTTAAATATGGACCAAGCAAGGAAGTAAGAAAAAATCAGTGAAGATCATGACAAGACTCATGAGAATGACCTATAGTAGCATGCCACCAATAAAAATTATCAAGATTTTACCATTTTGGAGGTGGTTTGGAAGGAGAAAAGATCATGGGTTTAGAGGGTAGAAATTTTTTTATAGTTGTTCTAAACTCAAGGGAGGGTTGGTTGGGTTAAAATTGGTTGAATTGGATGCTCCATTTTGAGTTTGGGGAGGATTCGATGAATCAATGTTATGAGAAAATGATTGAAAATGTTATTTAATAGTTGTTTGAGGTGTTTCAAATTGAGTCATAAGAAATTCTTTCCTTTTTTCTTGGTATAAAGCTTCTTCTAAAGTTTTAGGGGAAAAGATTCAAATTTTGTATTGGAGGGGGGTTTTAAGAGTAGTAAAAAATAGTTTTAAAATAGTATTATCATTCATGTTATGGTCCACTTTTTTTTCTAGAGACTTCCATAGTTTGATGAAAGTGTGATAAAATTCATTAAAAATTTATTTGACATTGATTAAATGGCTAAGGTAATTTTCAGGGAGGTCATCATTTTGGAATTCCTTCACTAGAGAATTGACTAAATCCTTTTGTTGTTAGATGGAATGTCTAAGAAGTTATATCATTCAAGTGCATAACCAACAAAGGTTTTGGATAAGAACTTGGTGGTAGCAAAGGTGTTAGTTTAGACCCATTCCTTATAGAGATTATCAAAAGACTTAAGAAATATATTAGGGTCCTTAGTCCCATCATATGTGATAGTTGTAAAAATGTTTCCAATATCTATGGATGTAATGAATGGGGATAAAGGTTCATTAAGAAGATGTTGAAGCATTTTTTTATTCATTGGAGGTTGAGGTATGATATTACCATTGACATCTCTAAGAGGAGGAGGGAAAAAATTAGATTTGATTGAGACATGATGACTTAAGGTGGTTGACTAGTCATGTGTAATAAATGTTGTTGCATGTGCATCATTTGGGAATGATTAGTTGTTTTCATGATGTTTATTTTTTGAACTATTTGAGAAAGAATTTAAGTTGTGTCAGTTTGTGAATTAGTATTTGAAGGTGGAGTATTAGTGTAGTTAGGAGGGGGATTATTAGTGTTGGTGAGAGGAACGGTATTGGGTGAAGGATTCCCAACATTGGTATTGGGAAGAGGACAAGGATGAAGGACCTAAAATACATTACATTATGTAGTGATTGGTTTTGGATTAGGAAAAGATGAAGGAAGAAAGTGAATAGTTTCATCTAAAGTAATAAAATAAGTGAGGTTATGAACTAAATCCTTGATTATGTAATGTTATTGACTAAGTGAAGGCTAAAAATATGTCATCATTATGAATAAGAATAGATAACCACACATAGAATAGTTAAGAAATCAAAGAGACAAAAATGAATAGATAAGAGTATATAGTCAATTGGGTTGACCTAGTATTGGAAATACAGTATGAAAAGTAGTTTGTTAATGATGCAAAGTCGACAAGGTTAACCTAATACTATAAATTAAGATAAAAAATATCTTAATAAGGATGCAGAGTCTACAGAGTCAACTTAGTATTGTATCTTGAGGGGAAAAAAGGAATACTGGGTCAACCAAGCTGACTCATTATTGCAAGTAGGGGAAATAGATAGTTTGTAAGAGACTGTGTTGATAGTGTATTGAAATAGGGGGAAATTTTGCAATGTACTTTGAAAGAAAGAAATGGAAGGAATAACATAATCAATTGGATCAATGAGAATGATCCAATTGAGACACACATCATAAAACCTTGCACCAACACTAGCCAATGCAAGTTTTTACAATACAACATACAATGAGAAAAGAGCAAGCAATCAACTTGGAATGTAAATGCTAATTTAGAGGCCATCTTGAATGTTTTTAGATTATTAAAGTATTATTTTAAATGTGATAGAGAATTTGGATGAAAGTAGGGAACTAAAAATCAATCTATGGATGGTTTCAAGATGTTTAAGATGAAAGGGATCTATGTTGGCAATAGTATTAGCTTGGTATTGGGGCCTACCCCATCACTTCACAATCTCACAAAGATAAGGGTGTCGGGTGTTTTTCCAATATATACCATTAACTATGTGTTTATACTTGGCCACAAAACCAAGTCAACTTCCCCCTTAGTTATGAAATCCAAGTAGGTAGGCCTTGGGCAGACAATTGTTTAAATGCATATTAAGATTATGTGATTTGGTAGTGTGTGAAAGAAAGATAAAAATAGTGAAACTAAATGGTATATTGAAAAACCACCTAATTAGACTATGTGATCTATTCTAAGCATGCAAGTAACTAAAAGTAAAAGTGTGAAGTAATTACTAGCATGAAGATATTAATTCTAACTTTGATAACATAATACAATATCAATTTAGATGATAGTATATGTAGCCATTATAGAATAGAATCGATAGTGCCACTACTATACTATTGAAGAAAGAGTCTTTAAGAACAATGTCGATAGTGTCGACCTAATCTTTCAAATAGAAGATAGAATACATAACTAAGTCAACCAAGCTAACCTAATTTTTTGTATGAGAGTAGTTTTAAAGACTAAAAACTATGTAAAATAGAACTATAAATTATAACTATAATGAAAGAGAAAGAGAGAAAGGAACCCTAGTGGGTTGGAAGATGAGGAATGTGAGATTATTGTTTAAGTACCTTGAATGTTACTTACAAATTTTACCAATTATGTTGATTGGGTCCACCTAATTCTATAGTTCCTTATTTGTTGAAACATGTGAAGATGATTATACTGGTCTAGTTGACCTAATATGTTTTATGGAAGATGTCTGGAATACTATACCGTCTTGGTCGACCTAGTTTTTTTTCTATAAACCTATAAGATGAATATACCATCCTAGTCAACCTAGTATGTTTTCTAGAAGTCTTTAAGATGACTCTATCAACCCATTCAACCTACTAACCTATATTTGATGAAGATCCACACAAATAGAATAGAGTCATTTTTGATGTGACTATGTGTTAAAACTATGCACAGAAGTTAGAAACTATACCGATGCTATTGACCTAGTATCACAAATATAGAAAAATAATAAATAAAATGATATAAAATGAAAAATGTGAAAGAAAACTTGAAAGGTTAGATTTCACATCAGGTTCACCAGAATATGATGTAATCAAAAATGTATCAAGTCTATAAATAAATCCTAACTCAAAGAAGATATATCCTACTTACACTTCCAATTAGGGATACATTAGATAATAGAGAACATGACCAATATATGGATCCACTAGACCCAATTAGGGGATATCTTGTCACAACAACAATACTAAGGAGGGTTTTAAAACCTCTATTCAATCACAATCATTCAATAAACCTAACTAAGAACTATGTTTTCATATTCACTAAAATAATAACAAGTAAAGTAAAGTCTAATCTAGTGCTCACCAAATTTGTGGCACAAAGTGGAGGTAATAAACAACAAAATTAAACATGCATAAGAGATATATACTCATTTCAATGTATATGGAATATTAATGAATGGAAGAGAAGTACACATGCATATCTATCTACTTTTACAAAGGAGGAACAAATTTAGGAATACTTACCTTTGAAGATGAAGCTATCAATCCTTAATCTCTCCCTTGGCCAAAGTGCTTTGTAAGAGGTTATTTTGGTATGTAAGGATGACAAGGATAAATCAGATATAGGCTACACAACCTATCAATCAATTCAAAAAAATTATCCACAAGACAAGATCCGTATCTCCAAAAAAGTATGAAACCCTAAGCTTGCTCTTCAAGTAGAATGGTGGATAGGTAGATGCACAATAACTCTTACTTCTTTTATTTTCTAAATAATGGTAAAATGATCATATATATAGGTACATTTAACATTAATCCCTTCTAAAAGTTTGATTTTATAGGATTAACCCAGTTGACCTAGTACTATTAAGGACACAAATTCACCAAGTCACGGGCTAGGTTAGCCAGGAGCCAACCTAAACACTAAATTATTTTAACGATAAGGGTTTAAGGTCGACCCAATTAACCTAGTAATGTAAACTATTGAAAGGGGTTTTAGGTTTAAAAAAAGGGGGATGAAAGATGGTAAAATATTGGAAGAGTATACAAGAGAGAAGAATAAGCTTAGGAAAATGGTTTTTAGGAGATAAGTGTGTAGATAACAAGTGGTAAAAGGGAAAACAATCTTGTGAAGCACTAATGGTCTACCCACCCCTTTCTTGGTGTACCCCTTAGGGTGTGTATTCAGAGATATTGAGACTCAATGGGTTCCTGAAAGATAGAGAGCATCAGTAATTGATAAAAGTTTGAAAATATTATGTGTATATAATATCCATGTGAATAAGGAATTGTAAATGTCTAATTTCACTCACTCCATTATTCTAATCAAAATTAAATTAACCTATTAATACATTCATTCATTATTAACACTTCCTAATATTAAATCTAATACCCATTATATTCCCCTCATCACACTAACCTTATAGTTCCCACACATCAAGTAATTATCCTATTACATTCTTATTACATCCCTATTAGCACATTAACCTTCATTATATCCTTTTTGGAATTTTTAGTTCTAAAATCCAACTACCCCCAACTACCAATCTTACTAAATTATCCCCTAAACACCCTCTAATCATTATTAACTAACCTAATATGATATATAATATTTTAATGAGCCTTGAGCCCATCCCTAATGTCCTTTTAGGATATTCCAAGTAATTTTTAATTACTTGGAAATTCCTATACCATTGATCTTACCGCTCACAGGATTCAAATCTAGCCCTCCATTTTCTTTGCTAGCTTTACTTTAAAACAAATTATCTCCAAGAAAGTCAAGAATATAATTTATGAACAATATACTCATTTTCTCATGTAACATCCCCACATGGATTTACTAGAATAATGCATTTTTTTAAATATTTACTCAACACTTATTCTTTCATTAGATTACACCATGAGAATATAATTATTGATTTTCAACATAATTAACTAAGCATATCAAATTTTTGTAAACATATAACAATAATATTTATCAATCACTAGCAACTTATGTAAATAATCATAATTTCATAAGGAAAGTAATCATAATAAAATCTAGCCATGGTTGGTACAATAATACAGCCTCTACTATCAATGTATAATAATAATCAATTACATTTCCATCAGGGATATTGCTTCAATATATAAGTATAATAATAGATACAATGCTCCACGAAGTTTGAGTCACACTAACTCTTATATCTATGATAATCTTAAGTCTAGTGTCCAAGTACTGTAGTGGGGAGGGAGAGCATCATCTAAATGCTTTTACACACCAAACATGAACCATCGATCCCCCACACAATCCTCAAAATAGGGAATGGCCATCCCTTCATGGATGAGTAGATAGTTATGGTGCAAAGAGGCATTCTAGTACCCCGTGTGTTGTAATATTACTACTACATGATGTGTAACATAAATAAATACATTCTAACATGATATCACATAAACATGTTAATCATACATATGAAATGATAATGTCTATCTAAACATTACTTTGGCCAAAGTTTTCAGATAACATATGATCTGTGGGATCAGTCAAATTCATACACACCACTTGATCATATTACCTTCATTTGGCATTGATGATTCCAATTAATCTGGTGAAGTCTAACTCACTACCTAATTAGAACCACCAATGCTAGATTTGGTCAACATATATTTGTAACCAATAGGTTCATGCAATTATTTCTACTAGCGAATACAAACACATGCTAATTATGGAAATAATTACTATACATACATTTAATCCATTAAACATATGAATGAACCTCATTATATTATTTATCTTATAAACAATATAGATGACAAGCAAGTTTATTTACCATATGGGTATAATACAAGTCATTTAAAGAGTTTATTTTTCCTTTAATAAATGTTAAGCACAAAATTAACATTTTCATAACATAAAGTTCATAACACTCAATATAACCAACATTCATAATTTTCATAAATATTTAACAACATTCACTTATTCATCCATTATAGAACTTAGGTTACGTTCTTATAGTTACAGTTCCCCATCCTTAAGGAATTCATAACTTAACTTATTAGTCATAATTCTAACTATAGGCACACTATCTATTCTATAAATATATAATATACGCATATAGGAGGACCTAGGTTATTTTATATGTGTATTCCATATATTTATGTGATTTCCATAATATATAATTTAATCTATAATTAAAATTTTGATCTACTAACATAACTTTTTTGATATTATTTTCAAAGCCTAAAAGATTTAAACTTTCAAGAAAAGGTTGAGAACAAATATAATTCCAAAACCCCTATTCTCAGTAATTTAACATCAAAAATAATGAATCCAACAATGTTCTATTTTATTCCTACTTTCATATTTTTGCTATTCCCAAACTTTAAGTCATTTATTCAATAATCTAAGTTATCGAATATCATGGAGAAATAGTCAATTATTTTCTTAACAAAGTGAAATATATTTTCAATATAAATCTAACTCACACAGTTTCCATTTCTAGCCTTAACTTATTCAAATTAATATGTTCTTAGGTTAAGTTGAATTCACAATTTAAGATTGGTATGATTCATAAATAGACAGTTATTACAATCTTAATCTAACATATATAACAATATGTCTCATAACAATTTATATAAACTATTATATATATATATATATATACACACACAATATACTTTAATTTGCATAGACCACGACTGTATGCATTACTATTCATAATATTTATGCAGAGTTTATTCATATGCATTCAATTCACAATTTTATAAATAAAATACTTAGGTTCATATGAATTCCTTAACCCATAAACCTGTATTCTATATTAGATAAGTAAATATATATATATATTTACTTATCTAATATAGAATACATTTCCTATATATATCCTATAGATATATTTATATACATAGTATGTATATAAATATTCATACTATATTTTCATATAATCTCCACTTTAAACAAAATGCTACAGTCAATATTTTTATATATCTCATATGAAAATAGTTTATATGTCACACATAATACACATATGGTACGCAGAACAAAAAGTCCTTTCAAAACCCATTCAACATTTTCTAAATTTTGATATGGAAGTGTATCCCCTATATATGCATGAATAAACATGACTTATTTCTAAAAATTTTACCCATGCAAATAGAATTCTATTTCATCTATGTTTTGATTGTCACTAAAATATCTTTGTTAACAATATCTTATTTTTCCCCAAATAAAAAATTGTTTAACAATTTATTAACTCAGTCGATATCCTTCTAAAACAAGGATAATTCACTAATCCAAATTATAACTAAGTATGACATATAATATGTTTCATCAAACTCATTCTTATTTGTATAAATCTATTCCCTTAGGTTATAGTTTTTTTAAACTAAGGTAGTATGCCATTTAACTTTAAAACTTTAATTAACCCTAAAATTTTAACATTCTTTCAATTCTAAAATAAAAAACTTAGGATTTGAGGATAATGGGTTAGCTCTGTGGATGGATGAGACATCCATAAGGTTAAACTTATATCCATTAAAAATTATATTCCATTTTCTATACCCCAAGTTTCATAATCATACATAGAAATTCCTTGTACACTTGAATGTAAAAACAAAAAACCAACCTTTTAAATGCTCCTCAAACTCCAAGAACTTGAAATACCCTTTGCTTCACTGCTCTATGCTTTTTCTTCTTTTATATTCCATGTAATTTATTTCTTCCCATTAATCCTTTTTTTTTCCCTTTCTGACCTCCTTCTATTCTAACTGTTTATGCTACTATTCATGTTATTTCATATTCCATGCAAAATGTCTAAACTTCCTCAAACCTCCACTAATATGTAATTATCTTCTCCATTAAACTTAATCATAATCCCTAATTTTTATTTCTTTAAACTTTCTCAAATAATATAAAACATTTAGTTTGTTTAATATTTTTTTGCATGTTCACTTTACTATAAACCCATGAGTATATCACTACACAAGTCTACATTAATCATTAACATAATGATATCCATACTTCTAATTTTAATGTAGTCTCATGCATGATAAGTAAATACTAGGTTTAGATTGGACTTAACTCTAGGTTAGTATTTTTAGAATAGTTTAATCTCCTTGAATAAAGTAAAATAAAGGTAATTATCTCTTTATCAAAAAGATAGATAAATCTATAATTGATTCCAATAACAAGATAATTGTTATAATTAATTACTAGTGTGTATATAGACTATATATTTTTGAGTATGGTCATTAATGTCCTAGGTTTTCATTGATGTCAAAGAGAGCATATGGTTCTAATGCATGAATGATAAATAAGTTATGTTTGATAGCTTCCAGAGATAAATCTTATTTTTAGATTTTTAAGGACAAAAAAGAAGTTATGAGGCATTCATAAATGTCTTGGTAAAGTTTTGGTATGTCACTTGATCATTTGGAAAGATAAACATGCATCTTCTAGATTAAGAGAAGCCAGACCATCACTACATGTCATGCAGATATGAATGAACTAGCAAGTTTGTGCATTTAATGCAAATACTCAAAAAGTCAATTGAGGTCAAAGGTTTTCATAGAGATGTCATATATAGTTCCAGTAAAGTATCTTAAAGATTTGGACTCTTGAAGTGTTTTCTATATCTAGTTATAAGCCTTCAAAGTTGATCTTATAGATTGTGATGGGCTAGAGAAAATCAAGTTTAACTATATCGAAGTCTGAGGTCACTAGTTAGTAGATCTAATGATGAGAATTCATCATCCATATCTTGATCTAATGGTGTGCATGAAGTCAAATTATCAAAGGTTCCTAAGATTAAATGTGCTTGTGACATGTTTCTCAATCTCATTGAGTTGATAGAAGATCAATGATTCATAGGTGTTTGTATAGATAGAGATTGATAATGTGGGTCAAGTCAACGAGTCAAATGTGTAGAAGGCATGCAAATATTCTTACTGGCACAATCATAAGAGATGAAATAAAATATCAATGGTGAGCATTGTAAGATAAATATCAGACTACTCTCAAGGATATCAATAGTACATATTTGTCTAAAGTTGCCAGGGAACATGAGATGAGGGTAAGGTTCTTGATGTTTAGATTTTGAATAGTGACAATTGGAATTTGAATATTCAAATTAATGAGGGAAAACTAAACTATAGTTTTTGAGCTATATCTTTTGAGCCAGGATGAATTTCTTGTTGAATTAAAAAGAAAAGTTGTAAAGGACTTCAAGGTACATTCATGAAATCTAGTTAGAAATTCTAAATATTTGTATAGTCAAATTTATGGATCTTAAAAGTTAATTATTTATTCATTCATGGAGTTAATGTGTACAAAATTTTATTTAATAAAATTTTGATTTAGTAGAAGAGTGATTTTTTATATGTATTCACATGAAGATGTCATAAGGGTCATATGAAGTGGACCTAGGTATTTAAAATTGATTGTATGTTCTTAATTTGTTTGATAAAGTGTTAAATGGGTGAATAGGTTTCCATGAGACTTATAAGGGGTACTAAGGCCTAATTGAAAATTGTAACTACTTAAGTGTGACCCATATATTTTATGTCCAACCTTTAACAATGTATTTTAGATTTGTGTTAGCATATTAGATGTATTAAAGGTGAAGACAAGTATCTTATCTTATGACTGACCTAGAAGTTGATATTCATGAAGACTCTATAAATAGTGAATACCAAGGTAATGGTTTCTATAATTAATGTGAATGAATTAAGAGAGAAAAAAATAGATACAAAGGAAAGATATCAGAGGAAGTGTGCTTAGTAGATGGATTAAAGTACAAAACAAATTGAGAATGAGTGAAAAAGACTAGAAACATTCAAAAGGGGTGTTTGGATACATTGCTTGTATGATTAAGTTTGAGTGTATGTGATGAGTTGAAAGAGACGTGTTAAACATTGTTTCTCCAATTAGATTGATCTACAATCAAAGTTTTGGAGTTGTTTATTTCATAAGGTGTTGTGTGGGTTCTCAAAATATAGAATAAGTGGGTGCTTGTTCATACTTAGGGGTACGTGATCCTCATGAAGTGGGTGCTTCACTAAAAGGTCTCTTATTTGTAATCATATTATATGATAATTATTCCAAGTTTTTGTAGGCTTTAGAGTGGGTTTTATTCTCCAAGAGGGTTTCCCATGTAGATTTTGTGTTATGTGTGTGATCTTGCATAATCTTTCTTATTCATTGATATGAACATCTTGTATGCCTTTTGAATGTATGTGATCATTGACTAAGAGTTTTAAAGGATTAAAATTGAAGTTTTAAATATCTTATATCACTGATTCACCCCCCATCTCAATGATTGTACCTCCAATAATTGGTATCAGAGCAGGACCTTCATTACGAGTTTAACCACTTGAAGGTGATCTAAGGTACAATATAACAATTCAATAGAATCAAGTTTTCTATAAAAATAAAGCACCATTATTAAATGGGTCAAATTATATTTTCTATAGTATAAGGATGAAGACATACTTCATGTATCTAGGGTTTTATATTTGGCAATCTATCATGGATGGTTACACTACACCAACTGCTCCTCTTACTAGTGTTGCTAATAAGAAGTTGAGTGAGAATAATTTTTAAGCTTTGAATGATATCATTTATGAGGATAGGTTCACAAAAGTGATCCATTGAAATTATATCAAGGAAATTTGGGATAAATTATAGACTATATATGAAGGAGACTTAAAGGTAAAACTAGCTAGATTGTAGACCTACCAAAGACAATTTGAAGATCTGAAAATGAAGGAAGAAGATATTATGGCATCCTATCTTCTAAGGGTTGATGAGGTAGTAAAAATTATCAAAGGTATTAGAGAGGTGATTGATGAAGCTATTATAGTATAGAAGGTATTGAGGACTCTTACACTCAAGTTTGATTCAAAAGTTTTTGTTGTAGAAGAAAGTCATGATCTCACTCAGTTGAAGATGGATGAACTACATGACATCCTTATTGCCTACGAGATGAGAGTTGATGAGGATAGATCTCCTAAGAAGGAAGCATCCTTCAAGGTGATCAAGGAAGCTAAGAAGAGCAAGTTAAGTCTTGAATATTTTTATCTTAATGAAGATCAACTTAAAGCCATGATTGTAAGAAAATTAAATGTAAGATTAGGTAAGTATGAAGGAATACTTCCTTTCAAATGTTTTCATGTGGTAAAGTTGGTAATTTTACATCTATATGTCTAAATGGAGGCAAGATTGAACACAAAGAAGCTTATAAAGAGTCTCATGAGAGGATGAACATAATAAATCTAAGGGTCCTAGCAAGTACAAAAAGTTATTCAATAATAAAAATGGAAAGAAGGAATCATACAAAGGCAGTAAGAGCCTTTACCATGAAGAAAAAAATAACTCATCTACAGAAGAAGTAAACACAATTGAGAATGATGATTATTTTCATAATAAGGACAAGGATACATTGTTCATGGCTTTTAGTGATGATGAAGGTGAATGTTCTTTAAGTGGAGATTTCTTTGGAAAAGATAGATTAGAGGAAGAAGATGAGAAAGTCACTCTTGAAGATAAATATCGAAATACTATAGAAGAAATGATGTTACTACAAATAAAGAACAAAAAACAAGATTCTTTGATCAAATTTTATGAGGAGCAAATTGGGAATTTTGAAGGAAGAATGAGTAATGAAGTCAAAGAGCATGATGAGATCACACAACTTGAAACTTAGGTTTTTACTCTTAATGAAAAGTAAAAAATAAGTATGAAGAGTGTATCATGTATCAATCAGAGATAGAGTCTTTGAAAATGAAACTAAATCAAGCTATGAGCAAAGATACAACTAATGATTCAAATAACAAGGATGAATTAATGAACATTATTAAATATCTAAAGATTGAGAAGAAAAATAACAAAGAGATGACATCAAAAATCAAGGACTATGAAGAAAAATTCAATGTGTTTGAAGTAAGATTGAATAATGACACTAGGGAACATAAAGATACTATCAAGCATCTCAACAGTCAATTAGAAATCATGTCTACAAGCCTAAAAACCAAAGAAGGTGAAATATTAAGGTATGTGATTGAAATTAAGTCATTAAAAGCTGAGTTAGACAAGAAATCTTATAAGGTGAAGTCATTTGTGAGGTTTGAAAAGAGCTCAAATGATATTGAAAATATTATGAGTAATTAAAAGCATGCAAATGATAGAACTCATCTTAGATACAAAGAATAATAAAAGCATGTAACTCAAGACAAGATAAATAATAATGTGAAGAAGGATAATTATACTTTGAGGATCAATCATCAATCAAAGAATGAAGGTATTGGTAGAATGATGACAAATCAAATTAGATAACCAAATGTTGTGAGGTATGCAAGTTTCAATGGTAATTGTTAGTCCTATAATCAGTTTGGTCATAGGTCAAGAGATTGTAAAATATCCTCAAGGAATGAATTTGTATGGAATTATAAGCAAGACAATGGGAAGCATGAATAACATCATCACTCAAGATATTCAATAGGTTCACAAGGAAAGAATGACATCTTTTTCTACAAGTGTCAAGGATTTGGTCATATTGCAAATTTTTATAATATCTTCATTAGGAGACCAAATGATCAGGTACATAATCATGAAAATTAAAGATCATAAGGTATGTAAAATTTTAGAAACCTCATTTGTTTCAAATTTCATGAGATAGGTCACATAGTAAGGTTCTATAAGAATGATTAGTATTCTACTTCAAATATTATCAATCCTATCATGAAGAGGAGTCATTGTGAATGGAAGACTAAGTAGGTAAATGAAAAATAGGCTCAAAGTGGATTATTTACCATGATAGAATAAGGAACAAGTTTAAGTATCAAGGAACAAGCTTTATCTACCCAAATAGATAAGGAAATCAAGCAAGATCCTGAGATAAAAGAAAAGAATAAGGTTAAGAACTCATTCAAAGACAATATGAAGATGAGGAATGATTAAAATTCAAGTGAGAGCATGAAGATATGGGAGTCCCTTGAGTTTTAGGATCTTTATTCCCTCTATGATAAGTGGGTGTCTCTACCTATGATTCTTAAGAGACATATTTCTTATGTGGAATCAATTTTGTGTGCTCTAGGTAATGATCAAAATGACAATTAGTACAAAGATATGTTCTTTTCAATTTGATAATATGCAATATGTGTTTGGATAAGGGGGAGATAACTCAATTAGCTTGAGTGGATTTAAAAATATGTGCATGATGTAAGGTGGAGCGTATGTGAATATGATTCGATCATGATAGAAGTGTGAAGATATATGCTACAATTGTGAATTCAAGAAGATTGATATGATGACTTGATCAAGCCAAGTCATGTATTTTGACAAGGTATTAAATCTTCATGCATGAGTAAAGAGAGATTGTGTGTTCTATAAGTAGATAGGTCCAAGGATCATAAAATCCCAAGTTCAGAATGGTGTATATCAAAGAACAAATGACATGAGATGGAGTTTGATGTTAGGGGGATCTTTCAAAGCTCTATGAGTAGTTTGTCAAGTCCAAATATCAAACAAGTCTAAGTTTAGATTTGTGCATGGTAAAAGGGAAATAATTGATTCATATGATTTACAGTATGTAAGTACCTGAGCATCTTAATAGTATTTGAATGCATACATAGTGTTAAGGAATGTTTGATGGTATGTTGAAGAAGAGACCCTTTGTCACTAATGTCAAAGGGGGAGAAAAATTATAATGAAGAAGTTCAAATGAGTAAGAAGTCATTCTAATGGTGTTTTACCATCAATGATAAAGGGGGACATTATTTAGCATGGTCATTGATGTCAAAGAGAGCATATGATTCTAGTGCATGAATGACAAATAAGTTGCGCTTGATAGATTGGAGAGATATGGGTCATTTACAAGTTTGTAAGGATAAATAAGAAGTTTTGAGGCATCCATATATGTCTTGGTTAAGTTCTAGAGTGTCATTTAATCATTTGGAAAGATAAACATGCATCTTATAGCTTAAGAGAAGCTAGACCATCACTACACATCATGCAGATATGAATGAACCATCAAGTTTGTGTATTTAATATAGGTACTCAAAAAGTAAATTGAGGTCAAAGGTTTTCATGGAGATGTTATCTATAGTGACAAGAAGGTACTCTAAATATTTGGATTCTTGAAGTGTTTTATAGCACAAGTTAGAAACTTTATAAATTGCTCTTATAAACTATGATGGGATAGAGAGCATCAAGTTTAACTATGTTAAACTCTGAGGTCACTAGATCTAATGGTGAGTATTCATCATCTAGATCTTGATCCAATAGTGCATGTGAAGTCAAATTGTCAAATTTTCATGAGATTAAATGCACTTTTGACATGTGTCTCAATCTTATTAAGTTGATAGAATATAAATAGTTCATGGGTGTTCATATAGATAGATATCAATGGTGTAGGTCAAGTCAAAGAGTCAAATGTGTAGAAGGCACATAGAGCTACCAAGTGGCACAATTATAAGAGCTCAGATCAAAGATCAATGATGAGTGTTGAAAGATAAAGATCAAGATACTCTCAAGGAGATCAACAATGTGTATATATATAAAGTTTCCAATGAGGATGAGATGAGGTTAAGGTGCTTGACATTTGATGTTTGAACAATGACCATTGGAATTTGAATATTCAAATTAATGAGGAAAAACTAGACTATAGTTTTGAGCTATATCTTTTGATCCAAAATGAATTTCTTGTTGTAGTAACAAGAAAAGTTGTAAAAGACTTCAAGCTAAATCCAAAGAATTTGTTTATAAAGTTTGAATGTTTTTATAGTCAATGTTATGGAGCTTCAAATTTAACTATTTATTTATTCATGGTGTTATTGTGTACAGAATTCTGTTTGAGCAAATTATGCTTTAGAAGAAGAGTGTTTTGGTGGATGTATTTGCATGAAGATGTTAAAAGGGTAATATGAAGTGGATCCAGGTATTTAAAATTGTTTTTATGTTCTTAATTTTCTTGATGAAGTTCTAAGTGGGTGAATAGATCTCCATGAGACCTATAAGGGCTATTAAGGTCTAATTGAAAGGCGTAGCTACTTAAGTGTGATCCATAGATTCTATGACTGGCCTGTGACAATGTATTTAAGGTTTGTGTTATCAAGTTAGATGTATTAAGGGTTAAGATAAGTATCATGGCTGACCTATAAGTTTATATTCATAAATATTCTATAAATAATGAAGACCAAGGTAACATTTTCTAGACTTAATGTGAATGAATTAAGAGAGAAGAAGATAGAGATGAAGGAAAGAGATTAAAGGATGTGTGTTTAGTGGATGGAATGAGGTACTAAATATATTGAGGATGAGTTAAGAAGACTATAAATATATAAAATGGGTGTTTGGATTCATTACTTGTATGAGAAAATTTGAGTGTGTGTGATGAGTTGAAAGAGAGGTGTTAAACATTATTTCTCCAATCAGATTGAACTATAATTAGAGTTATGGAGTTATTGATTTCATAAGGTGTTTTTTGGGTGCTCAACATCTATAATAAGTGGGTGTTTGTTCATACTTATGGGTGGGTGCTCCTTGTGAAGTGGGTGCTTCACTAAAAGGTCTCTTGTTTGTAATAATCTTATAAGACAAGTAGTATAAGTGTTTTCAGGCTTGAGAGTGGGGTTTATTCCCCAAGAGGGTTTCCCATATATATCTTATGTTATGTGTGTGATCTTGAATCATCTTTCTTATTAATTTCTATTAACATCTTGTATTCTTTATGAATGCATGTGATCATTGATTAAGATTTTAAAAATATTACAATTGAAGTTTGAAATATCTTGCATCACTGATTCACCCCCCTCTCATTGATTTTAACTCCAACATATATATGTTTTAAATTTATTTTTAATATCTTAACTTATATTGATATTCTAAATATCAATAATAGTAAGCTAAATGTTTAATGACATTTTTAAAGACATTATACTAGTCTATATATATAATAGAAATTATATATCTATTATCTAATTTACTCTCAAAAATCATAGATAAACATAAGTAAATTAATCTCATGTAATCTTATTAAAACATCAATTAATGAATCTACGTATAAAATGCAATTACATACTAGATTTATTTCTTAAATATGTACTCACATTTAAACACACAAACTATAATATCTAATAATCTAAACACACAATTCATATAACATTTTTAATCTACTATGGTGTGTGCAGGGGTCTTAGCAATTCCTATGTCATCCTTCACTATCTACATCTATGCCACCTTCTCTGATGATGTTCTCCCTCCATCATGTTATGAGGGATAAATTCTCCTGCATCCATCTCATGACAAGAAGTTAGTTAGTCAATTATATCATTATACATATAAAATAATGTTATAACAACAAATGTAACATAATCATTATGTACAAAATTCATAATATGTCATCTCAAAATAATGAACTCATGAAATCTAATTAATATACATCTATTCCATAATAAAATATGTATTTATAATTTAGTTAAAAAGTAGCAAATCAATTTAACAACCATAGTAATCCAAAGAAAATTAGGTAAATCAGTTTAGTGAGAGAATTAAGATGTAACATCTCATGCTATAATTGTGTCCATTGCCATTTTTCAAGTCTTGAGTGACTATTAAAAACCAACAATCAATCATTTTCAGTGTTAGTACTATGTCGAATTTGGGGCACATCATGCACTTTGAAGGTAAATAGGAGTAAGATGGTGGTATAACATGCTTTAATTTCATTATTAATTCCTTCTAATTTATTTACCTTTCCCAATCAAGAGTTTTAGAGTAGATTTGAAATTAGATTTCAGTCATTTACATGTTAGTTATTATTTTTGGCATTTGAATTTGAATTTCAAGTTTTATTCTATTACATTTTTGTGACCATAGTGGGAGACTCATTTTGAAATCTCTATGTTTTTAGTGCAATAAAAATAAATTTTAGGGTTTATTTGTCAAATATTTAGAGAAATAAATCTCTATTTTATGTAATATTCACCTACAATCTATAAACACAACATTACTATGCATAAGCATGACATTGTTCTCTAAAATTGTGACTGTGTTATTGACTACCCTGACATTGTGCTTAACTACTAACCATGACTGCCACAATCTCCTTGACTATTTGTTTTTAATTTTTTGATTTTTCATTTCTTGAACTATGATTTCATATTATTAAATAATGATTTCACTGAATCTAACTATGAATTTGGACTATCTGTTAGTATTGTTATGTAGGAACAAACCCATGTCTACTAAAATGTGCCATAGGTCGACATCGATAGAAGATCATTTATAATAAGTGTGAAATTATAACTATCTTTGTTATGTTAGAAATAACATAATTATAGGCTTTTGATCATGGCATTAAATTTGACATATGTGATATTGTAATACCCAAACACGATATTGTCTCTCTATTATTTTGTAAATATATATCCAAAGTTTTATTGACTATTTTAAATTATTAAGAAATAGAGGTTTTTGGTTTGGACTGTTATCATCTATTACCTAACATAGAAAAATATTTTAATGATATATACAATTATATTTCCTATTTTGTATGCATAATCTAAAATAGAATTTTGCTAAATCCTTTTAATACAATACTGACTCTAGGGAATAGGTTAATAAGTTATTAGTTTGATAAAAAGGGTGTTAAACATCATAAATATCTCAAAAAGATTTCTAATTTCATACTTTTCATTTTCCAAAAAACCATTATGAAATCATGGATGCATAACTTCAACATTGTAATCAAAATCCATGGCATTGTTTCACTTAACTACGAAATCCTTCTTCTATGCTATGTGCTTTTTGGTTTAATATCATGACTACAAAACCACGACATTAAATTTGGGAAATTTGATATTGTCCATTATAAACATGAAAATATTTAGGTATAACATTTTAGTTTTTATTTCAATATTGAATTTATGTATTTATAATTTCATTAATACTAATTGTGACATTATGTTTAGGTTTATGATTTCATTATTACTCTATTTTGTATCTAAGTATCTCTATAGTGAAATTGAATATATTTAGTTACAACATATTTCTATGTAAATGTGACATTATAACTCACATCCACAACATCATTATACTGAACTAGTATTAGGTCTAACATTTTATTTTGTAGGTTGCCCATCAAGTTGCTGTAATTTATAATTACTAAAACTCTATTTTACATGATGCATGTCAAAGAAATTATCCTTTTGAAACCTCTATATATATATATATATATATATATATATATATTTAATCACATTTTAATTTTAGGTTAATTAACTTGATCATTTATGTGTTTAAATTAGTATATTTTTTTTCTTATTTGTTACCTGAGGCTACAATGATGTATTCTCTCCCCTTGCACCTATAGGATGATTCTTAGGGATAAAAAACCATCAATAAACTTCCAAATTTTTATTTTCTAGGGGAAACGTATGTGGAATTCATCCCCACACACTTTTTTTAATCTTGGGGTGTTTGTGACATGGATTTAATTACATTGCATAATATCACACTTTGTGTTCCAATGAATTATAAATATTAGGGCCAACTATCATAAAGTTAATCAGGCTTCCCCATACAAGAGCCCATGAAATGACGAGATAAAAATACAACACATATGCATCAAATAAAAACCCACACAGACTCAAGCCCCATATATCAAAATGTGTTTAGGGGAATACCTTAGAGATCCTCTCAAACCTAGCTTAAGACCTCTTGGCTGCAATAGGCATCTAGAGTAGGGAAAACAACATTCTCGATACTCAACAGGTATGGACATTGAGAGAGGGTTGGGTGAAACCAATATATGCACCTCTCATTATAATTAATTCATTGGGTTGGGTGTCAAGTTAAATTCTTGTTTCAATCACTATGATTATGTTTGTGTCTTGATTTCTATTATTTGTGTTGTGGAGACCCGTATTGTTTGAAGACCTAAAACCAACACACAAGACAAACTTAGTCAAAAACTCAACCCTAGGATATAAAAATACACTTCTCCAAAACCATTACTAGACTATCATTATATTAGTATATCCTTTATCATCATCCCCCCATCCCATATTCATCTCACCTAGTCATCCTAACTTAGTCAAACCCCATATCATTCAAACCATTTCACATTAATCAACATCCTACTTAAGCTTGCCTCAAAACCTTAAGTCTAATTTTCCTTAATATAATCTCATAGTCCTCTTAAATCCCCTTTCTTTCCATTGATCTAATTCATACACATTACCCATTGGTAGTGTAACCTAACACCACTCCATTTTTATTATCTTGAGCAAAAGAAAACTTTTCCAAATTCTTGATCTAGTCTTTTGTCTAAAATTAAACAAGTAGGAAAACCATCCCTAGGTTAACACCTTCTAGATAGACCCATAATCATCTTAACATCACATTATTCTAATATCTTAGCATCCTCTTTTTATACCCACTTAATTATATCATCATCCCTTGTCACTCTATTAAATCTTGTCAAATTCATCTAGTTAAGACAAATCATCCCTTTGCTAGTAACCCAACACTCTACCAAATTAGACACCTTTCATCATTAGATACTCACCAACTCTTTTAGATTAAGCCTGTGAAATTCCATTGCTAGAAACTTCTCACTTTGTTTATTTACACATAACACCCATCATATTATCTCATGACTCTTCTAGTTTAAATATGGCACCCATTGTTACCCTATCACTACTAGTTTAACTTTGGAAATTATCATCTTATATCCCATCATCTTCTTCGTCTAAACTTAAAACATGTTAATACTTTACTATTACATACCATACTATCCATCTGAATATGACACCCATCATGTTCAAATGGTACTTAGGGTTTCTCATCTAGTCTAATGTTAGGAAAGTACCTCCTTATTACCTAAGAAAAGAATACTATATCAAAATATTTTGAACCTCTTTGCTTAAGATCATAACCTATCAAAACTATAATCATCTCTCACATACAATAACTTACCCCAAAGGTAAACTTCACCTACCATATACTCATCTAATTCATCAATTCCTATGGCACCTACTACTCATACCCAAAAATTAAAAGATGGACAAGCCTAAAACCAAGTTGATGATAACCCTAGGAAATTTGGTGAGAAACCCATGGATTGTGAATAAATTTTTAGTGACATGCACACCCCATGGGGAGATGCAAATAACCAATATGACTGATTGAATAATGATATGAGAAAAGCCTAATTTAAATAATTTATTTATGAAAATAAAGACCAAATCTTGACACTTGAAATGGTAGCTATGGTACCCTTTAACTTCAACCAAAACATCTTAATAAACTTAGTCTAGACTCCTATCAGGCATGACAGTTCACCCAATCATAATATTTACCTAGAATAAGAAGAGGAAGTCATAAATCTTGTTGAACCTAATGATGATGAGGAAAAAAAATTTGTTAATCAACAACCCCCTCTTAGACTAGTCAATACCACTGGATTTAAGGGCAGTAAAGGAAAATTCATCTTGGAAGACTAAGTCAAAAAGGATTATAAAAGATTCATGTTTGACCATCTTGAATAAATTACCTAATAAGTCAGCTCCCTAGCCTCCCAAATAAACTCTAAAGTACATAAAATGAATACAATTAAGAGACCTATTAAAACTTTCCTCTCACACATAAACCAAGGCCAAAATAAGCCTAAACCAAATCCAACATCCACCACAAATTCTTTGATGGACCCTACATTTTCTCATGAATGGTAAGTAATGAAGGATGCTCTCCAAAATATGGATGCACAAGCACATTCCAAGAAATATAAATATGAATACTTCTAATCTTCTCCCCTTGACATGAACATTCATCATGTACCTTTTCCTACTAATTTTGAGCCTCTAAATTTTTAAAAATATAAATAAAAGGAGATCCACATGAACACATAAAAGAATTATCCATGTCTTTCCATGAGGTTGCATATAATGATTATTATATGCTTTAGTTATTCCTATGAAGTCTTGATGGACCATCATTGGATTGGTTCATGAATTTTATTAAAGGATCTATTACTTAATTTGGGGACTTAACTGATAAATTTTTCACCTATTTCTCTTATAATGTAGAACATGACATCACCATGTTAGATTTTTATAACACTAAGTAGAGAAATGATGAAATTATAGCATCATAACTCCAACAAGGGAAAATCTTAGCAAGTTGGTTTACATATTAAATTATTTAAAAATAATTAGTCAACATATTCATCAACAACCTTAATTTACCATTGGGCCATCACCTAAAACTCCATTATGCTACCACTTTTGATGAAATTGTTAAGAAAGGAATATAGATATAAAAAGATCTTAAGTAAAAAGTGGTCATCAAGATTTATTCCAATAATAATCATAATCCAAGTAATAACCCCCTTTTAGATAAGAATAATTTATTCAACAAAAATAGTAATGTTATTAGAGATAGAGTATTAGATACTTGATATGTCCAAATAGTTCAAATCCCTAACCCTTTCACCAAATCTAAATAACACACATCAAACATTAGTGTTCCAAGAAGAACGCCAAAGACTAATTTAGAAATATGAAATTATATTAATATTGGTGAGCCAATTTAATATGTTTTGAATAAACTAATCACTACAAACATGACCAACTTACCATATATCAAACCCCTTAACAACAGTAAAACACATCTTTATTGGTTCAAAGGAGATGATTATTGCCACTATCGCCATGCCAAGGGGAATGAAAATATGAGGTGTATGTTTATAATTAAATATATTCAATACCTTATTGAGAAGGGATAAATAGAATTTGAGGTTGAATAAGAATCTTCTTCAAAAAATTAGAAATTAGGTATATACCAGGATCCCTTCCCAAAGCATGACTAAAAATCTAAAGGCATGACTAAGGATAAAGGTCAATATTCATCTTCCAACCAAGTTAATTGATGAAAAATCCCTTAAAAATATGGCCATTATGTCACCAATATTAAAATATGATCTAAGACACCTAAATATTCCCAAGTCCCATACCATATTATTATCAAAATTAAAGGGGATTCTTCTGATTATATGTTCATAACCCAACATGGAAATATTATTGTCCTAAGGGTACCTTAAAAAACACTACCTTCAAAAAATAATTTTAATATCAATGTCTCCAAAACCTCATTAGAAAATACTAAAGGAAATTATGACCTCATCCAACAACTTGAGAAGACCCCCACATAAGTCTCTATAATGGACCTTATCAAGTCTTCATCTGTCCACCATAACATTCTAAATAAAATCCTTGATGAGTCTAAATTACCCATTGAAATTGATGCTAATAAATTTAAATATCTCATGGGTCATTTATCCTATTCATAACAAATCAATTTTAACCCCCAAGACATGCCACCAATTAGACCTAACCATAACTACCCCTTGTATATAGAGGTGTTTATCACAAATCAAAAGATACCATGGATGCATGTAGATGGAGGATCATTTGTAAAAACTTTTAGTATTAATTTAATCAAAAAAATTGGGGTATCTTGAATCAACACTTGGACCCCAACTTATTATAGTAAAATATTATGACAATAATGAAAGACAATCGACTAGAACTATTTATCTTCCTATCATGGTGAGAGACATTGTACATCAAAACCTTATTCATGTAGTTGATTATGAATTAATATAAAAAATCCACTTATGCTACCCATGGATTCATTAAATTCAAGTTTTCCCTTCTACTCTCCACCAATGTCTAAAATTCCCACATTTAGGGATGGAAGTCACTATTCCTAGAGATTCACCATTATTCCACAATTGCAAAGCCATAAAAGGACTTGATCATGATATATATTTCCATAGCACTGATAATTACCCTTATAATCCCAAGTCAAAGAAATACATCCTTCCAAATGACTTTCCATCCACATATTCTAATTCATTTTTATCCACTCACATCAAAATCATTTCCAAAGGTTGTGAAGAGTATGAATACCAAACATTTAGTGTTGGTAACCTCCCCTTATCACATTGCATCTATGGGTCACCCATAATTAAGGATCACAATATTATTACTTATCAATATGGATCCAAAATATTTGAAAAATCAAGACTACTGTCAAAAGAACCATTTGAGATTAAATGATTCCTAGCTAATAAAATAAGGTTTGATGTCTTTCTATTAGGATCTAGAATGTTTAAAAGCTAATCATATGTGTTAAATCATGAAATATAAATGGAAATGACTAAGGTGTCAATAACAAGGCATCTTGGTCTAATACCAATTAATATTCATCCATGATATCAAGTTTTAGGATATCAACCACCTGGCATTGGCCTTTGTGATGCTATCTCAGATACTTCTTCAATCTCTGAGGAACCTTTGTTTGACAAGGATATTGAGATGGGTTTTGTCCATTTTTCATGAATATATTTCTAACACAAATATATCTACTAACACATCCATTTTTTATTATTAGCCTTACACTTTGCTACCCTAATATTATCGACTAGGATTAATAAGAAGACCCCTCTCTTGACATTTTTTAAAATGATGAAGCCATTGTTGAATACATTGTAATTCAAGCCCACATGTTGATAGGTGAACATAATAAAGGGTTTACGATTGATTTAAATAATTAAACGTATTTATAGAACAAGTTGGGATACTAAATCAAAGTGAATCATAATATCCTAATATCATGTGTCTCTTCTTTCATCTAGTGATTTTATTAGTCCTAAGGAAAATATGGCTTATGATGACCTATTTGACTAATTCCTAGATGTATTTTAATTAGTAGAGGAATATAAATTCCTCCTCTTATAGTGTATCTACAAGATTAGTATCCATCATTGGTTTAATAAATTATTGATGTCAATATTGGCATTGAATATCAACCTTATATTGTGAAGTTTGGAGCCAACTTAACCTCGAAGGAAATGAAAATTCTCATTGCTCTTATTAAATAATTTATTAATATATTTGCCTAGTATTTTGACCATATGCTAGGCCTTGATCCAACCTTGATGGTGCATCATCTAGTTGTGCATCCAGATGCCAAACATGTCAATAAAAAACTCTAAAAATTACACCCAAAGGTGGCACTCCTAGTTAAGGAAGAACTTCAAAAGTTCCACGAATCAGGATTCATTCAATTAATAGATTACTCTGACTGGATCTCTAATAACATTCCTATTGGCAATGCCCAAGGAGGAATATGTATTTACACTAATTTTAGAGACATAAATAATTCTTGATCTGAAGATGACTTTCCATTACCAAACATTGACATGATCATGGATTCCAACACCATCTATGAAATGCTATACTTATGGAAGGATTATTTGGCTATAATAAAATATAAATCATGCTAGAAGACTAGCACAAAACTACATTTAAATCTCCATAGGGTAACTTCTATTATCAAGTATTTCCATTTGGACTCAAAAACATTATTACTACTTATCAAAGAGCCATGACTATCACCTTTCACAATATGATGTGTAATATAGTCAAAGATTATGTGGATGATATCTTGGGAAAGTATAGAACATGGGTAGAATATTCAATAATTCTTTAGAATATATATTAAAGACTAAAGGAAAATAACATTTGACTTAATCCTTATAAGTGTGTATTTTAGGTCACATATATAAAATTATTGGGCTTCATTGTCTCTTGATAAGGCATCGAGGTTGATTCAACCAAGGTTAGAGCTATTATTGAAATGCCTCCTCCTAATAAGCTCAAGAAAATTTGAAGTCTAGAGGTAAAATTATAGGTCATCCATCATTTCATCTCATAATTGGATAATAAGTGTCCACTTTTTATCATAAATTTAATAAAGGAACTCAGTTATAATGGAGTCTTTAATGTCAAAAAACATTCAAATAATTCAAATAATATCTCTTAAATCCTCTAGTTCTTACACCTCTAACACTTGACAAACCTTTTCTACTCTACATCTCCAATACTCCACATGGCTTAGGATTTTTACTAGCACAACATGATGAAAATGGAAAGGAAAGGGCTATATATTATCTCAATAGGACTCTAGTCTCTTATGATCTTAATTATACTCTAATAGAAAAGTATGCCTTGAAGTTGTCTTTGATTCTCAAAACATTCAGCACTACATGTTCAATAATAAAGTAAATCTCATTGTAAAAATTTATCCTCTTAAGTTCCTATTGTATAAATCTACTCTCACTAGATGAATGGAAAAATAAATTATGATCCTAAGTGAGTTTGACATCAAGTATGTGAATAAAAAATATATCAAAGGTTAGGTGTTGAAATATTAGTTAACAACAACTCCTTTGTCTAATTTAACACCATTAGTAATAACATTCCCATATGAATCAATCATGACCCTCATAGTTATTTTACCACCCATGGGATAGCATTTCCTTGTATAAATAACATTGAATAATATGAGGCATTAATTACATGCCTCCAATTAGCTACTCAATGGAATATCCTACATATACAAGTCTTTTGAGACTCTTAGCTGATTATCAAATATGTCAATAATGAGTTTTAGACAAAAGATGATAAGTTTCTCCTATATAAATAGTTGGTTGATACTTGGGTAAGTGCACACATTTGGGGGACAAAAAAGGGCCTACCGGTGGACATGATTTTTTTGAAATTTCATAAATGTGAAATTTTGTAGATAATTTGAGATGGCTACACTCAAAATTTGAAGATGGTATAAAAACATGAATTGTAGCATTTTGAGTCTAGTTTCCAAAAACCATTTTTTTGAAAATGGTTAAGTATAAATAGGTTAAACATCTAAAATTTGAAGAGGACCTCCTATTTTTTCAATAAAACATAGTAGATAGATGGCTATGCGGCCCACCATTTTTTGAGCATAGTTACATATTGTTTGAAACCCTTTGGTGAATATTTAGATAAGATCTTCTAGTGTGTTATATTTTTTTTCCAATGAATATTTTTTTATTAATTTTACAATTAAGTAGATCCTAAAAACTGATAATAAAAATGGATAGTTATCCGTGCTCCCCCTAACTACCTCAAAAAAAACAAAAATTGAATTTTTTTGAATGTGTGTAAAATTAGGCCTAGTTTTTTTACCATATAATTTGTTTTGCATTTGGATCAATGAAAAAAAATTACATAAACATGAATATGCATGTATATATGCAGCATGTAGTGGCCTAAAAAAGGTGTAGTTAGAAATAAATATAGTTTGAACCCTTAAAATAGCCTAAATATTATAAAAATCATATATTTGAAAAGAGGACAGTGTGCTCATTGTGAGAGTAATAATTTTTTAAATTTTTATGTTGAAATCCATATCATATTTGGTGGTTTTGGTGGTTGAATTTTTTAATTTTTTATCAAAACTCTCAGTCTCAGATGTAAATGCATAATCACAAGCCTTTGGCTCAGAAATCCAAGCCATTTTCAAGACTAGAGGCTCATTTTTTAATTCAAATTCAAATAATTCATAAACATTATATAACGTGTATGCATTATTTTAAAATAACACAAAACAAATAAATTTTGTGTTTTTCATAGGGGAAAGGTCCCATTATCCATAACATCACATTAGACTTAGATATTTTTACCTGTTTAAGCTCTTAACTACTTATAACTAAGGTTTCAAGGCCCAACACATTATACATTTTAAAATATAACCAATTTTATCATGAGAGGTCATAAAATGCATTTTTTAAACCTATGATCAAAGCTTAACCTTTAGAGTACCAATCAATGTGCATTAAAGTATCAATAATTGACTCTTACTTGTCAAGATGTGATTGGTTACTTTTAATTTTATAGAATAAATGTTGAACAAGTATTAGATATTACATGTTCAGCTTCTGGTGCACTTTAATATTTATATACACCAATATGTTTCATCAATAGAACACATGCTAATAAAAGCCTTGTTCAACAATTGGAACATGCGCAACTATTGGGACCTTTCCCATAGTAAGGCAAGGATATACCTTATTACCTTACTTTCCTAAAATCCTACTTGCCTTTTTTTATTGAAATTATCGTACTTGCCTAAAATCATATCTTACCTTTTTGTTGTTTTTTGATATCTTTGACTAGACCCCTTTGTTTATAAATTTTGAATTAATTTGTTTAAGTGGAAAACCCATTGAATTGGACTATGTAGTATAGATAATATTGTGTAATTAGAAATAATAATTAAGCCCTTGGTTTAAAATTGCATTTATTGGATATCTCTTTCTATAATGATATCTAATAAAGCCCATTACCTGTGAATCATGACTTGGATTGTCCCAAAAACATTCCTAAAATATGTTGAATAAATTCCCTTAAGTTTCCTCTAAGATCACTTAGTGCATCTAATTCAAGAGGTACATTCTGAGGTCCCAATTGAAATTCTAACAAGAGTCTTCTATTGCTACAATTATTCAAGATTCCCCTAATGTATTCAAATACATTATTAAAATTTTGCCTAAAGATCTCTTGTGAAAATATGGTTAATCCTCCATTTTATGCACCTCCTTCATCTAACCCTCCATCACACATGAGACAACCATAAACTACTCCATCCATTCCCATCTCATCTCAAGAGTGTGTCTTTGACATGGGACTAGTCCTAGCCACACCATGGATGCAAAAATTACAAGCTCAAAAACAAGCTAGACAACACTTGGTGCTTATCAATACTATAGATTTCTATACCTTACTACATGTAATTGGGATGGTAAGATAGGAAAGTAGGATGATGGGTACAAGGTATGTACATATTTTTCTTAAATATTTTGGTCAATTTGGGTACGCATTTTGTTTTATATAAGATGTGGTTTTGAGCTCAATAAACTTGAAATGGTCATATGTATCCATTAGTGATGATGTGGTTTTAATTTGTTGTTTTAAGATGTGGTGCCTATAGTGATGAATGTATAGCTTAGAAAATATCTAAATGCACTAGGGACTTTTTTTGAAACCATTAAGCGATGGATATGGTTTATAAATATAGGGTGGCATAGACTTGACATTGACTAAGTATGACATATGTATAAGTTACCCTAGCTCAAACTCTATTGAGTTTATTCAAGATACATTAAAGGTGACAATGTCCCCTAAATCTGAGACCTACTTCCCCTCAAAGATGATGTTAAGTAGAAGGACCTAATAATTATTCATGTGGATGATGAAATTCTCATCTCACATAGATGGTTGATCAAAATTGAATATCAGTGTGCACCCCCTCACCAACGGTTTCAAGATTATATATTTTATACATATATATTCAATCATCTTGTTAATATTTCATTATAATAAACTTAAAACTTATGATGTGGAGTGTAATAAAGTAGTGCATCTTAGAATTCTTTCTCTAATTTGGGATTTGAGGTTGAGGAGTCCATTGTTGAATTGTGTTCTCTCCTACGTGTAGGACTTAATATGAATGTACTTTGGGATCTAGAAATAATTCAAGGTAGAGGGATATAAATAATTTGAATACATACATAGAAAATTGATAACATTTAGTACTTTCTCAATTCGTATGGGACCTTAAAGGGCTCTACATGAAATCTTTTTTATAGTAATGGTAAGTTGGAGGCTCACATCATGTGAATTATTTACTAGACATGATTTGATTGGATTGATGTCAATATTTAAACATTATTGGCCTATATGTATGTACAATAAATTTGTGAATAGGCCTTAGTTGGATTGGTTGGAGGTGATGGGATATGTCTAGGTATCAAAGACGTGTATATCTAATAACTCTAACACTTCTCCAAGTGTACTAGATCTACACATGTGGAAATATTTTATTGGATTGGGAATCATGAGGCTCTAAAAAATATGATGCATCTAGGATAATTTATAGTTAGGTCTTTAACATAAGTATATATGTGTACAAGATACACATGTGGTGATGTATCTAATTAGATCAAGCCTCATAAGGATCTGATAGCTCTTTAATACTTCTAAGACCTGACACCTCTAATAGTGTTGTCACTTTCAAGAATGTATGAGGTACACATGGTGATATGTAATTAGATTTAGCCTCCCAGAGCATTGTCAACTCTAAAACTTATAGGACTTGATGCATATTTGATAGCTTTAACACTTTCAAGTGTATGAGGTGCACACATGGCACAATAAGGTTCAATTATAGGGTCAATTCAATTGAGGAGGCATGGGAGGCCAATTTGAACCCCTTCTTAACATAAATATAAGAGTATGATATATGATTTGGGATAAAATTAAGTATTATTCTATCTATCATGAATTGAACCAATTAGTCAATTGGTTCAATTAGGGACGTGGATTGGGCAAAATTGAGCCCATAAACCAAATTTATGGCCCAATCTATTGCATAATATAGATGCAACATGTATGGTTTAACTGACCCTAATTTAATAAAAAATGCAAATATGAATGCAAATGTGGCCATTTCAACCCATTAAACCTAAATTGGAGTCTACAATGTGATTAAAGGGGCTAAATTAGGTCACATTTTGTGACATGTTGATCTTAAGCCCTACTTTTATCACTTTAACATGTATTGTTCCCCTAATCCCTAATTTCATGACATGTACACATGTACAAACCCATTACACTAAACCCCTAATCTTAAATCTTAATTTTATAACAAACACAACCCCTAAGTTCCCTAATTTCATCACAAATGCATAAATTCATTAATGTGATTAGTGTCAATTTGTGAACTTATTATTCACCTAGTTTTGTATAGACCTATGATGGGATTTTGGGTAAAATTAGCTCATTTCATCTTATATATTGAGAATTATTGCATCATATGATAGTTTTATTGATTCATAGTCTTATCAAGAGTTTTATTGCATCATGTATTAGATAGTTATGCATCATATTGGGGATTTATACATCATATTGCAGATTTATTTCATCATATGATAGTCTTATTACATCATATGGTAGTCTTATTACATCATATGATAGTATTATTGCATCGTATGATAGCCTTATTACATCATATTGAACCTTAATGCATCATATGATAGCCTTATTAGAATATCTGATAGTCTTATTGCATCATATTATAGTCTTATTACATCATATTATAATATTATAGGGGATTTTATGCATTGAATATGAGTCTTTGTGCTTTTTTTTTTAGTATATGCTTGTACTTCAAGAAATGTGTACATGTTATAGGAATGTGTACATTTTCTTTGAATTAAAAAAAACTTACTTTTTAACATCTATTTTTATCTCAAATCAAGATTGTTGTCCCCATAGACATTCCCTATGTACTCTACATTTTCTCTGTATACTTTTTTTGCAGTACATTCTTGGTTGATTTTGTCAAAATAGGATTTGATTCACATTCAAGGAAGAGGAAGAAGTTGAAGAACAAAACACCATAGAAATTAGAAGAATTGAAAGAAAAAAACAAGTTACGAATGCAAGTATTTCATTCCAGGCAAGGTACAAACACTAACCCTGATGAGATAAATTACTTAGATAATGAGGCAATTAGAAATAATGAATTGAATAATGATGAAACTAATAATAATGAATTGAATTATGATGAAATTCACAATTTTGAATTGAATTATGATGAAATTGATAATAAAAAATTAGATGATGTTGGAAATTCACATTCAATGTTTAAAGTTTTTTATTTAGTTGATGAAGAGCCTATGCATGATACTTTACCCACCAAAAATGAATAAAATTTAATGGACTCAAATAATGATGAAATTAAAAATGAAGAAAATTTCATGGAAACATATAATGAAGAAACAAATAATGAAGAAAATTTTATGGAAATATATAATGATTTTGAAACACCTCTAAACAGATTCCACCAATACCAACACCTCCAAGAATTATGCATAGAAAAGATAAGTAATTAATTGAAGTTGATGAAAATATTTTGAAACCAATGCATAACTAAATTTATGACTACCATTCAAGAAGATTGGCTCAAGAAATTTGGGATGGTTTCATATATTGTAGTATATAGTCAAAGATGTCAATTATTTATTTCATTGATGAAATTGGTTAAGATGAGACCTACAATGTACACATTAGGACTAAGAATATATAACATGGAAAATGATGAAATTTTTAAATATATACATGATTAATATCATAATTTAGGCCTAAAATCATGCAACAAAGATTGTAATGTTACCTGATGTATAATGATAATTTATGCAATAAGTGCTAAAATAGGGGAAATGATTGATTTCAAAATCAAGTCAAACACTTGATATAAATAGAAAAACATTAATGAAATAAATTACAAGATGTGAAAGACTTAATGAACCCAATATGAAAGAGCTATGGGCATTCTATGGTAGACTTTCATGAAAGGACAAGGCTATAGCTGATGTTTTGAAAGACTTGCACAATTTTGGAAAGATAATACAAGAATTTTGCCCAATGCAATAGATGTAGTGAAAATAAGAGTTGGTTCTCGTAATCGTGAACCACATTTGAAACATTTCTTGGATATGGATAAAACACAATTATACTCTAAGGTTTTGGAAAAACATCCACAAATTGTGATTAGTCAAAGATTTTTTGAGATGGCCAAAACTTTTTATGTTTGTTGTTGTAGGCAACATGTTAAATTTTCAATGAACTATGATGTTTTTTACCATATTCATTGTAATTTGCATACTTAAAAAAAAATTTAGAAGTGTGGCATAAAAGCTCTACTAAAATCAGCTAGGGAATTTATTCCAAATATTTTTTGTGAAAGACTAGATGGATAATTCTTTTATAAGAAAGCACATTTGGATGAAAATTATATCATTTGTGGTAGATTGCCAAAATTAAAAAAAGGTATCCATGAGGAGTGTAAAAGTGAAATTGGACAAGAATTAGTTGGTTTGAACAAATACAAATATATGACTTATCAAATAAAATATTGCAAAGAATATAAAAGGTGTGAGCTTGTTACTAAAGAGATACATGTTTCATAATTTATGGTCAAATTCATGGAGAAAATTGTTTATGAGTATGCAAGGCACACACATATGTTTAAATGGTTGGATGAACATTTAAAGATAAGCAAGGACACATTACCACTTGATTCTATTATTTCAATAATTGAATTTTCTTAAAATTACACATTCAAACCACAAATAAAAGTTTAATCATAGTATTACAACTCAACATAACTTTCCATATTCATGCATATAACATTCATGCATGCACCTAATAGTACAGAGGAAGATCAAAAAATATTAAGGGAGTAACATTTCTATATCAATGATGATCAATTTCATTATACAAAGTATGTGCAAGGTTATTTTGTGAAGTTTTATGGACAGTTGACTCAGATGAACATTATTTTCAAATAACATTACATTTGGTCAAACAATTGCACATCACAATTCAAGAATGCACAGATGTTTTATTTGTTGAGTAGGATACATATTACCACTACTGTAGAACATATTTGGAGTTTCACTAAGGCTGACCATGGAAAATGGGAGCATGATGGTATTGGAACATGTGTAAAAAGAGTCATTGCAAGGGAAGAGTTAAAATTTAACAATGTTGCTAATTTTATTGATGAAAAAACTATGGTTGAATGGTGTAATGAGAACATGTGTCATGGTCCTCAAGAAAATTCTATTATTCATAGACATTTTTAGTTAATGGAGGAAAAAGAGTTAGCAAATTATGAGGATTGTATGACTCTAATAGGTTCAAGTGATCTCCACTCATTTTTTAACTCAAATGGAGGTTCTTGGACTATTTATACATCATAGATGGCATGCTTTTATTTTGAATGCATGGACTCTATTTTTAATGAGTGTGAGTCATAAGAGTGGGTGGATGACTAGAGTTTTAGACCTTTAATTCCAATCAACACATATTAGGTTCTACCAATATTGCAACTTATAGACATGACATCATCACATGACTTTGACCATATATCTGATCTAGTCTAGCCAAGTAGAAGATTAATCTTTATGTACTATTTATTCTCATAATCTATCTTCATAGTGTCATTAAAAAAAAATTATGATGGAGGATATGTTTTTGTAGTTATTTAAAATGAGGAAAATGAAGAGGGAACAAATTACTACTTATGTCATTGTGTAGATGGAAAAAAAATTGACTTACTCGGTCGTAGATAGAGAAAACATTGATTATCCCACTAGGTTTATGGTAGTCACTAAAACTTGGCTTCTATTATATCCTATAAAAAATTCAAATATATGGGTTTTTGAAGACTTTAAAATGCATAAGAAGATATTGTACTATTCAAATTTGGTTCTTTCAAAGAATATTCAATTGAAAAAATATCATGGAAGGCTAAGAAACAATAATATATGGAAAGTTCGTGAGTCAAACAATGAAGTTATTCTTGATACTATCAAGATTAAAACATATCCAAGTGGTTCGGTAAATTAAAATATGTAGGTATGTTGACTTATAAAATGTAGATGTAATCAATTTTTCCAATTTTTTTATTTTAGAGGTAGTATGTGCATAAATTTTATCTTTAATTACTTACTACTAACATTTTTTTTAGGTTAGTGGTGCCAAATCAGCTTCCACCTTCATGTGGTTGGCATCGTTAGTAAATAATTTCATATTATTAAATCTAAGAGAATCTTACTAAAATTACTTGGTGTTTCTATGCTCTAAAACAATTGCTCATGACAAGTTTATTTCTCCTTGTAACCTTCCAAACACATTTGTTTTCAATGTTTCCATGCTTTAAAACAATAGTGAAAATGCATTTGAAGGTGGAATTATATGTCATAGTCATTAGAGAACATGTAATTTTCCTATATAGATGTTCTCAAAGTGGTGGATTTTCACCTGCCAGTCCTGGAGGCAAAATTGCTAGTTAGAGGTCAACAAGTTGTCTCTTCACTACCAAAAAATTGTATTTTAGAACCCATTACTCTAACTTTTGCCATGGTTTGATCTTAGAGGTGATTCAAAATATATTTGGAGTGAAATTAAATGGATTTACCATGCACATGAGGGATCTTATAGTTCCTCCATATGACTTATAGTTTTGGTTTTATGCATGTTTGAAGTTAGGCTAAAAATTAACATCTTTCTTATATTAGAAAGTGCATTCTTGAACCTAGAATGGGTGGGGGGTTTGTTGACCAAGATAGATGGGAGGCTAAGAACCTAGTCTTAGATATTACCTACCCCTATAGATGTGTTTATAGTGCTACTTTTCATCCAACAAACATTGGAAATTGAGTTCTTGGACCATAGCTTCAACTTTGACAACATTTGTTATCAGTGTTTTTATGCTCTGGAATAGTAGTGAAAATACATTTATAGGTGGAATTGGAGTCATGGTCATTGGAAAATATGTAATTTGCCTATATAGATGTAATTGAAGTGGTGTATTTATATATGTTAATCTCAGAGGCAAAATTACTAGTTGGAGGTTGATAAGTTGTCTCTTCACTACCAAAAAGTTGTAATTTAGGAACTATTACTACAACTTCTACCATATATTTATCTTAGAAGTGATTCATAATAGATTCAAGATATTAGATGTATTTACCATACACATAAGGGATATTATGGTTCTTCCATATGACTTACAATTTTCATCTTATGTATGCCTGAAGTTAAGCTAAAAATTAGTATCTTTCTTATATTGGGAATGGCATTCTTGAGCCCAGAATGGGTGGTGGGTTTGTCAACCAAGCTAGATGGGAGACTAAGAACCTGGTATTGGATGTTATATTCCCCTTAAAACATGTTTAAATTTCCAATTTTTATCTAACAATCATCAAAAATTGAGTTCTCAGATCATAGTTTCAACTTTGACAATATTTGTTGTCAGTGTCTCTGTGCTCTAAAACAGTAGTGAGAATGCACTTATAGGTGGAATTGGATGTCATGGTCATTAAATTATGTTTAATTTTCATATATATATATATATATATATATATATATATATATATATATATATATATATATATATATATATGATTTAAGTGGTGGATTTAAACCTTTTGGTCCTAAAGGCAAAATTGTTAGTTGGAGGTTAACAAGTTATCTCTTCACTGCCAAAAAGTTGCATTTTAGGACCCATTACTGCAACTTCTACCATAGATTGATCTTAAAGGTGATTTAGAATAGATTTGGGGTGAAATTATATGTATTTTAAATACACATTATGGATCTTATGGTTCCTCCATATGACTTATATTTTTGGTTTTATGCATGCCTAAAGTTAGGCTAAAAATTAGCATCTTTATTGTATTGGGAAGGGCATTCTAGAGCCCAAAATGGGTGGTGGGTTTGTCGACTGAGCTAGATGGGAGGCCAATAACTTGGTCCTAGATGTTATCCACCACTATGGATGTATTTTTAGTTCCATTTTTTAGCCAACAAGCATCAAAAATTGAGTTCTTAGAATGTAGCTTCAACTTTAACAATATTTATTGTCAATGTTTTTGTGATCTGAAATAGTAGTGAAAATGCACTTATGGGTGGAATTGGATGTCATAGTTGTTGGATCACATGTAATTTTTCTATATATATTTTTCACCTTCCAATCTTAGAGGCAAAATTTCTAGTTGGAGGTCAACAAGTTATCTCTTCACTCCCCAAAAGTTGCATTTTAGTACCCGTTACTGCAATTTATACCATGGATTAGTATTAGAGGTGATTCAAACTATATTTAGGGTGTAATTAAAGGGATTTTACATGCAAAAAAATTATATTATGGTTCTTCCATATGACTTATATTTTTGGTTTTATGCATGCCTAAAGTTAGGCTAAAAATTGGAATCTTTCTTGTATTGGGAAGGGCATTCTTGAGCCTAGAATGGGTGGTGGGTGCAAAAACTTGGTCTTGGACATTATCTACCCATTTGGATGTATTTTTAGTGCTAATTTTTAGCCAACAAGCATCATAAATTGAGTTATTAGACCATAGCTTTAACTTTGACAACATTTATTATCAGTGTTTCTATGCTCTAAAACATTAGTGAAAATGCACTTGCAGGTGGAATTGGATGTCATAGTCATTAGAGCATGTTTAATTTGACTATATATATATATATATATATATATATATATATATACATATATATATATATATACATATATATATATACATATATATATATATATACATACATACATATATATACATACATGTGTGTGTGTGTGTGTGTGTGTGTGTGTGTGTGTGTCTACGTGCGTGAATTTACGTGCATGTGCTTGAAGTGGTCGATTTGAACCTACTAGTCCTAGAGGAAAAATTACTAGTTGGAGGTCAACAATTTATCTCTTCATTCCCAAAAAGTTACATTTTAGGACCCGTTATTGCAACTTCTACCATGGTTTTCTCTTATAGGTGATTCAAAATATATTTAGGATGAAATTAGAGGGATATAAAATACATATTATGGATCTTATGGTTCCTCCATATGACTTACATTTTTGGTTTTATGCATGCTTGAAGTTAAGATAAAAATTAACATCTTTCTTGTATTGGGAAGGGTGTTCTTCAGCCCAAAATGGGTGGTGGGTTTGTCGACCAAGCTAGATGGGAGGCCAAAAACCTAGTCTTGGATGTTATCCACCCCTCTAAATGTGTTACAAATTCCATTTTTATATTTTGAGGCCATTAAAAATCCAAGATGATCTTTATATGTGAAATGGAATGTTAGAGTGAGTTGGATAACTTGAAATGGGAATGATGGTGTTTTATTGAGGTTCCATGAGCATTCAGGATTAGTGGGGTCTTAGATTATTTTATAAATTTTCCTAAATACCCAATTATTCAATTATCATAAAAATTTTACACCTATAGTCCATCCTTCATGTTAGTGTGCATAGATAGGATAATTGGGCTTCTACAAAGTCAAGCATGCTAGGAGAGGTTTCCAAAGAACACCTGTAGTCATACCCTCAAAGCATGCACCTACATCTAGGTAAACATAGTCATGAATTAAATATTATAAATGGTGAAGTTTATTTTCCAAATCAATATTTTGAAAAATTTACCTACAGCCATCATAGGGATTAAACCTGAAGATGTAGTACAGGCATTTGTATAGAAGTTGATTGTGTGAGGCCCAAATGCCTTGATAAGTGGTTAGAACATGTTATGTAAGGTTTAAGTGTGGTTTATAGTGAATTATTAGTCCTAATGGGGATAAATGGGTGTGAATTAGACCAAATACTCCCTTTTATCATAACATAAAGCTCTAGGTATTATTGACATGCAATCATATGAGGTTTTTTAAGAAGGTACAAGGTGACATGAAAGATTGTGAGATATAAAATGAAGGGTGGAATCATGAAAGGAGAGATTCCATGATATTTTATAGGAAAAATAATCATGATAAGACACAAAACAAGGAAAAAGGGGATGATTACTCATTTGTGAAATTTAACCAAGAAAACATGTGTCACTAGCTTTCACCAAAATGGGCCTACAAGCCAAAATATACTGGATCTAGCCATAAAATTTTGTGGAGAGGATAATTATGACATAATATAACCATTACATATATATTTTAGGATTTTTTATAATTTTAAATATTCATTATTTTGGTACAGTCAACCCTATGTCAAATCATGATCAACATTGGAGCCTACCTTGGAGAAATTAGTCAATTTGGGGCATCTATAGGTTGAGTCAAAGAATGCAATTTGGTAATAATTGTATCAATGAAATAAAAAAAACATACCATTCCATCCTAAATGTCCTTGAAAGAGTTAAAGTTCTCACTATTTTGACACAATCCTCTTGTAGTCAAGTAGGTAGCCATTGGAGATTTCTAGAAGTTTTGTCAATTTTGGATGCCAGGAAGTAGTTTAGGCCTTGGAGAGGTCTTAAAACTATATAATATGATTTTTTAAACATATATTTTCCTATATAAGTGATATAATTTGGGATTTTCATGTAAAAGTTTGAAGAAAGATAAGTTTTGGCATGAAGGAAGAATGCATGCAACTCAAGGTAAATTGTGGTAAAAAGGGTCTACAGGACTAAGTACATAACCAAATGACTTGAAAATTGGTAATATTTGTATTCATGACCTAATATACCCATACATGATCTTTGTAAGGTCATTATAAATGGAAGTGCTCATTATTTTGTCATAATCCCCTTCATGTCTCATAATGGTCACTATTCATGTAGGCATACTTTTTGGAGTTTTAAGGTGTGTTTGAGGATTCCAATATTAGGTAAGTATTTGATAAGTATTTTAATATAATTTTAAACCTAGGCAGTCTCCAAAATTTGTGCAATCTCCATAGGCAGTCTCAATGGCATAAAGGCAAAGTTAGTTTTTTAATCATTGGAAAGGTGTTATGAGATGTTTTATATGCCATGAGGATGTTTTCAAGAAAATAAGATTAGTGGGAAGGTAAAATTGGTCCTTTGGAGAGTATGTATAGGGCATGGGAAACCATAAATTAGGGTTTGGGAATTTCTAAGAGATTTAACCATGGGAATTTAATTAAACTTTATAATCTTGTGCCCCTATACATATACAAGGTGAATCAAAAGGTTTTAACTTGAGATTATATGGCTATGTATGGATTTTAGGACTGAGGGTTTGGAATAGGGCTAATTAGGCCTAAATGAGGGTAGGATAATAGAGGAATTAATAGTTAGAGGTGGATTTGGGATATTAAATTTGACATAGATATGGAAAAGGATAGAGTGTAACTATAAATGTACTTATGATCTCTTAATCAATCATAATTTTTTTTTACAAGGTAAAATATATTAAAAAGAAGTGACAAACCTTGCGAGAGCATTGTGTCCATAAGGTGTGGAATGAGAGTCAAAGATTGTTTGATTACTTGAAGTGGGTTATATCAGGTATGTTATGATCATCTAAGATCATATGTGACAATAAGTTGAGCTCTAGAAATATAGACCAAGATTTGGTCTTTGAGACCCAACGGAGGTACCTAGTAAGAAACTAGAAATATATTGAAAGGAAGTTTTTGAATGAGATGAATGGTTTAAGGTAAGAGATGTGTTTTGGATGTATGTATAGATTTAAATTACATCAAGGAAGTGATATTATGAGTACAAAGAATAAGTACTAGGTGTAAGAAGCTACATTAAGCCCAAATAGTCAAAAGAGGAACTAGCTTGTGAAAGAAGATTCAAATCAAACCATAACAACTAAATGTGATCAGTTGGGTTTAGAACCATATAATGAAGTTTTTTTAGACTTCTCCATTCAATGTCATCATCATAAAAACATATTTCAAATTCAATCACTGATATTATTTATTTCTTAAAAGGGTCTGATTTGCAACATTATCCTAACAAGTTATTATCAACTCATAACATTTGTAATCCTTAAGAATAATTCAAAACCAATAATTCATAATAATCTAAAAATAAGTGATTCAAATAAGATTTACTTCATTTTTTTCTTAAACATTAGTTTAAAAAATAATAATGCCATGTACGAATGCCATATATAGGCATATAATGTCAATAATACATGCATTGCCATATAGGCATACAAAAAATTACATCATGTCTAAAAATATAGTATCTAATGTTGGGTGAATACATCATATATGCATGTACAATTCCAAAAATTCCATTTCCATATAGGCATACAAAAAATTACATCATCTACAACATCCTAATCATCAAATTATTATAAATGGAGATATCTTGAATGCCTTGGATTAATCCAACATTTGATTATGGGTACTATGCTTATAGCTAGCTTGTATCCAAACCTATTTATATAAAAAAATTATTATAAAATTAATAAAATTAACAAGTATACATGAAACCAAGTTAATAAAATCATGTTTTAAACTATAATAAAAAATCATTTAAACATGCACTTACCACAATCTCATTGTCCTTCTCAATTTATCATTGACAGTCGACTAGGTCAGTGACAAGATCAAATGCATGAACAAGCATGTCAAATGATGAAGTAATATGAGTAGCTATCATAGTAGACATCTGAATCAAACTATCAAATGTCATATGACAACCCTACATACATGATACATTCGTGCATATAAATTATATTTGCCAAAGTATATAGTAAAATTATTAAAACAAAAGTACTAAATTAAAATTAAAAATTACAAATGAATATACATACCTTAATGAGTGCCTATGTAGATGACATTGCATCAATAATTCCCAAGTATATCTTGACTCACAATGATGAAGGAGTGTCCACCCTATTCATTAGCTGAACAAACAACCTAATAATTAATAACTTGGACAATTCATTGATTAAACAAGTTGATAACAAACTTAGTCTTGCATAAAATATGAAAAAATATAATGAGGTCATGGGAATCATGAATGTGACAAGTGAATATGTGCAACATGTGACTTGTAACACCACACTAAAGGCAAGAAATGTCAATTTCATGAGGGATAATGACAAGATAACAAGGGGGGATTTTTGAGGGAATTTTGTGAAATTGAGTCATTGAATGAAATTTAGGTGTTGAAACATCCTTGATACACCTATATACACTAGTTTTGATGTATGTATAGCTTTTTTGAGGTGTATTTTATATTTTGACCTGATTACTTGGTCATTAGGCTTAATTGTCTTAAGGTAGTGACTTGGTATAGTTTAGGATAGTCCTATGAGCTATGGTGTCTAAATTGATTTGTTTTGAAATTTTGATCATGTTAAAACCTTAAATACTTTACTTAAAAACATTCATTACTTTTTATTCCAACTGAGTATTGGTGTGATAAAAAATCCTTTACAAATAGTGATTATGATAAGATGAGTAACATGTATAGGTATTTGTTGAGAAGTTTGTAAACTAAGTTTTAATCAAGTTAAGATACCTAGAGTGATAGGTTGCTTTTATGGGGGACATCTATACTTGATATTTTTAAGAGTGTCTAGAACCTTATAAAATAGGTCTAATCAAAATATAAAGAAACATATTGAAAATAAAACTCAATATTATAGAGATAAGAGTGAGTGGATAGTCTTCTTTACAAGTGCATGATTTTGGTTACCCTATAGGTGACATTAGGTCATATATCTATCCTTATCCTAACCTCAATTTTTACAAGGGAAGGTCTATATGTATACAATGCATGTAGGTTATGGTCAACAAAGGGTGTTATAGTATTGTTGACACTCAATATTCAGTTTAGGGGGACTTATCTAGTGAAAGGTATTATAGTCTTATAGAGTCAACATGTCACTCGAGTGATGAAAGTACATGTATAGGTAGGCCCTCTCCCCTAACTAGATATAGTATGTATTTGGGCTCCCTAAGTAGGTTTTGGTAACAAAATACTCAACCCTATCTATCTATATGGGTTTGAGGTCCCCTATTTGTATATGGTCACAAGGCAAGTTGAGATGGAGGATGAGTTTTTAACACTAATCCAATCCATGTTAATACATCAAATAATAAAAAGTTTAAAAAATAATATTAGGTATTTTATATTTTCTTACACAAAATATACCAATGATGAAATTAAGGTGTATGAATGTACATTTAGAGTATATAAGATTCACTTGAAATTTTACCTTTATAAATGTATATGGTGCCATACTGACATGGATAGATGTAGTAGAGGTTGGTCCACTACCTAGTTATGATGTCAAAGGCAACATCTCCTCTTAGAACACAAAAAAATACATATATATTATTTACCATGTGGGTTGGTTAAGATAAAACCCACCCCAACTCCTTGAAGGAATTTTATGCCATCAAAGTGAAGCATCCAAGTATATTCATGTAAGTTAATTATAACTTATGTTAGTTATTTGATGACTACTTTAGATTTAATTGTAAGAGTGAGATTAGTTTCTTATTAGTTATTTTCTTATAGATTAGTAGTGAAATTGTGAAAATAATCTTTGAGATAATTGCTTGGTTAAGACCTTCAATATAAAGAATTTCTTCATCAAGGAGAATATCTTGAAGTTGGTTTATATATGGTAAGGAAGCCACCATAAACTAGTCTACAATGACTTGTACTTTGATATATTTTTGTGTGGAAATTTGAAGGTAAAATTCCATCAATAAGACCATCCATTGCTAATTCTATCTCCAGGTAGCAAGCTTTGGATAATAAATGACAAAGTGGATCATAATGGACAATGACATAAGTAGTTTGATACAGAATATGATGATTAATCTTTTTAACTATAAAATAGATAGTGAGACAATCACGTTCTATCTTGGTATAAAATTTTTCATAATCGATTAAGGCTTGACTAATATAGTAAATAAAATATTATCTATTGGTATCATCTTATTAGGAAAATATTGCCCCAAATGATATGGGGGTATAGTATGTATATAGAATTAGTGGATAATCATTTGAAGGTGGATGAAGAGTGAAAGGATGAAGTAAATATTCTTTCATACTATCAAATTATTTTTGGCATGATTCTATCCATTCTATAGCATTACCTTTTTTAAGGAGAGAATTGATGGAGTAAATATGTTAAGACATTTTTGAAACAAAATGGTGAATTACCCCAAGTTTAACAAGGTATGTTTGTATGTCAAGAATAGAATAAAGAATATGTATGTTGATGATAGATTTTATTTTAGCTCGATCAACATTAATGCCTTAAAGGGAAACTATAAATCCTAGAAGTTTATCAGATATAACTCTAAATACACATTTAATGGATTAAGTCTAACTCTATATTTAATGAGTTGATAAAATATGATAGCTAAATTATGAAGGTTAGTTTTACAACTTTTAGATTTGGAAATAAGGTCATCCACATAATTTTTAATAATTTTATGAATAAGATCATGAAAAATATGGGTCATTACACATTGATAAGTGGGTCTAACATTTTTTAGGCTAAAAGGCATTTTGACACAATATAGGTGCCCCATTCTATGGTAAATGTTATTTTATGTTGATCTTCACGGAGCTGTGTGAATTTGGTTATATCCTAAAAAATTGTCCATGAGTGGTAACATTTCATACCCAGTAGTAGAATCAAAGATAACATTTATTGAAGGTAGGGGAAAGTTATATTTTGGACATGATAAATTTTGATGACAAAAATTAATGCATATATGAATAACCATAGTGAACTTTTTATGAATAGGAACAATGTTTGAGACCCATTATGAGTAGCCCATGGGTTTAATGAATTTATCATCTAAAATTTTAATGATTTTTTTATGACATAAAGTAGAAATTATAGGGAGGAATTTTCATTACTTTTGTCTAAAATGTTTAGCATCTAGATAAGTGATGATGTTATGAACAACAATGTTAGGATCAATCCTCGACATATCTTCATATGACCAAGTGAACGCTTCAATATATTTGTGTAATGAAATTAATTCAATAATAAATTAGAATAATAAAAATAGATCATGATATGACTAAAATATAATATAATATATGAATAAAAGACAAGACACTTCAAGGGGGTAACCTACACAAGCTTCAATAAAAGTAGAATTCATAATATGATCATAAAAAACTACCCATTACCTCCTATTTATAGTCTAGCTATGCCATGGTTACTCCATAGGCTGACCTACTAACTAAATGAATGCATAAAGAAATGTGATATAACATCAAAGAGGGATAAGTAAGCCATAAGTTGGGTATTCCTATCCTAATACATGTGATAGGTTATGGATGTAGCATTCCCTTTCCCTTCAAACCAACATTATCCTCAATATTGAACAAATCTCGATGCTATTACAAAAAAACTTCACCCTCCCAAGTTGCATCCTCATTGTTCAAATTCTTCCACTTTATCAGATTTTTTTAATCTCTCTAGTTCTCAACCTCTTAGTACATGTTTGTATGATCTTCTCTAGTTCCAAAATGACTCATCCTTCATCATCTAGATCTGGTAGCTCTATTCAGGTTATTTTTTTAGTAAAATGACCTTATTCAAGTAGGAAACATGAAATATTGGGTGTATGTGAGATGAATGAGGTAACTCTAGATTTTAAGCCACACTTACTTTTTTTTCCAAAACCTGATAAGGGCCATAATACTTAGGATCAAGTTTGTTGTAATTTTTCTATTATTTCAAGGACATCTACTTGTATGGATAAAAATGTAAAAATACCCAGTCACCCACATTAAAATGTCACTCACTATGGTGTTGATCTGCTTGCTGCCTCATCCTATTTTGGGACAATGCCAAATTATTTATCAAACTAGCCAAAACCTCTTTTTAATGGTGAATATGCTCCTCAACATCTCAACCCTTGGTTTGCACCCTTAAGGAATAAGTGATAGAAGGTGGAAGGTAACCATATAATGTTAAAAATGGGGACATTTTAGAAGAGGTAAGGAAATATGTGTTATACCACCATTCTGTAAGTGGTAACCATTTAACCCAACATTCCTTCTTATCTACTACAAAATAATAGAGATACCCCTATAAACATTTATTGACCACTGCTAGTTGTCCATTAGATTAGGGGTGGTAAGATGAGATATGAGCTAGTTGAGTACCCAAACAATAAAATAGTTTAGTTCTAAAATTACTAGTAAAAATATGATCATGATCACTTGCAATTATTTTTGGGGTTCCATGTAATTTTAGAACTACCTCTAAAAAAATGGTTGCTACTATACTTGTTATAAATGGGTGTGAGAGGGATAAAAAATGGGCATATTTTGTAAGCCTAGCCATAATTACCAAGATAACATTCTTACCTTCAGAAGAAGGCAATCCTATGATGAAATCCATGGAAACCTCCTCCCACCTTTGACTGCGAATTACTAAAGGTTGTAACATACCTAGGTCTTAATTGTCTCACATTTGTGTTATTGGCATATCAAGCATTATGCTACAAACTTTTGTACATATCCCTTAAGTCCTTACCAAAATACTTCTCACTTAATTCTGTGATAATTTTTCAAGAACCTAGAGTGTCCCCCAATTGGAGATGCATGCAACTCTGTAAGGATCTTATGCTTCAGCTTTGAATCTTTGCACAAGTATAACCTATCCTTATACCATAGGGTATTACCTTTTCATTGAAATTTATTTGAGTCTATATAACCTTGATGTATATTATGAATTATAACTTATATATCCTTGTCCTTATCCCACTCTAACCTTACTTCATCCCCCCAATTTGCCTAAAACATGGATATTACACAAAGTAATGATTTTGTGGATGTATCTCATTAAAAATAGTGCATCTGCTACTACATTATAGTTACCTTTCTTGCATGTGAATTAAAAATCATAACCCAAAATTTTTTTTACCCAATTTTGTTGTTCCTCAGATGATAATATTTGCTCCAAAAAGTATTTAAAACTATCCTGATCCATTTTTGCCTTAAAGTGTCTACTCATCAAATAAGGCCTCCATTGTTTGATTTCATGAAGAATAGATATCATTTATTTATCATATATAGGTTTTTGTAGATTCTTACCTTTGAATTGATGACTCTAAAATGTAAGGGGTATTCCTTCTTGCATTAGTACTACTCCCAACCCTAATTTTTAAGCATCACATTCAATAATGAACATCTTTGAGAAGTCTAGAGTATCCAAAACTAGGGTGGTGCACATAACTATTTTTAATTTCTCAAATTATTTAGTGGTTGCATCATTCTAGTGGAAGGCATCCTTGTTTAGCAATGAAGTGAGTGGAGCTACTATGTTTCCATAACCTTTCACAAATCTTTGGTAGTAATCTATTAATCCTAGGAACACTCATAGGTTTTTGAGAGTTTTGGGCATTATCCATTCCATAATAACTTTGATCTTCTAAGGATCAACTTTGACACCTTCATGGGATACAATGTGACCCAAGTAATCTATCTCCTATAATTCAAAATCACATTTGGATGGCTTCACATAAAGTTGATGCCGCTCTAAAATTATCAACACCTATTTCACATGTTTCAAGTGTGCTTCTTATGTCTTACTATAAACCAATATGTCATCAAATAAAACCATCAATAATTCCTTAAAAAAGGCCTAAAAATAATGTTCATCAAGCTCTAAAAAGTAGATGGTGCATTTATAAGACTAAAGGTCATTACCAAAAACTTATAATTTCCCTCATGAGTTTTAAAATTGGTTTTATAAAAATATTCATCCTTATTTATAATTTGATGGTACCCCAAATAAAGATCTTTTTTTATGAAATAAACAACACCATATAACTCATCAAGTAAATAATCAATTACTGGAATAATAAAATTATCTCTAATGGTGTACTTGTTAAGTTCCCTATAATTTGGGCACATTCTCCATGTATCATCCTTCTTATGCATGATGACCATTGGTGATGAATGTGTACTCTAACTGTGTCTGATGATCCATGCCTCTAGCATCTCATGGACCATCTTTTAAATTTCACTCTTATGTGCATATGGATATCTATATGGTCTAATATTTTGTGGTTGACTCCTTGGAAGTAGTTGAATGCAATGATCATGTTCTTGTTGTTGTTTTAAATGTGCACCCATGGATGATCTATTCTGCATGAATGTTTTATGATGGGGACCTAAGTGAAATGCATTATGTAGGGTGAAGAAGTGTTCAACACTGGGCTCAGAAGTGTCATCACTCACCTATGCATGTTGAGCATCGGTTGCTCATCATAATGATGGGAACATCCCCAAGGTATGGGACCCTTGCACTCTTTGGGTTGAGCCTTTAGATTAGGTCAAATTCCTTTTATTCTAAGTGCACCTAGTTTAAGACCAATGCACATACTTAAAGAGAATAAATGTAAATCTACTACTAATTTAAACCTAAGATTTTTTAGGGGAAAGGGAGGGAGAAGGTAAGAGAGTTCTTGAAAATAAAATGGTGATACATTGAGAATAAAGAGAGCACTCCTACTACCATGAAGACACTACAATTCCTTAATAAAGAGAAGATATCACACAAACTCTACCAAGACCACTCCAAATGCATAAGTATTTCACATAAAGGCATGGGAATGTAGTGTAACAGTGAGAGGGCCGAAAAATGATCCATAGATAATGTTTACATAAACCCAAATGTGTATAGGATATGACTTATAAGTGAGTTCTGAGTTCTACATAGAGGTGTTAGGAATGGATAATAATGAGAGGAACAAATATTACCCATAGATAAGGATTAATAAACAAAGGTAACACATAATGTGTAATAATAACAGAGAGAGGTGGACTTAATTCTCATTAATGTGTAAGGTTCAACCAGCATAAATTCTCTTAGAGGGAAAATTTTGGTAGCATGAGGTTTCCTAAAAAATGTTGAGCCTTTTATAATGAAGAACAAGGATTTTATAAGATCAAGCCATTTTACAATTAATGTACCACTTGGGTTGGTAGATAAATGCTTCTTGAATTCTATCTGGTGATTCAATTTAGGAGTTGGTGGTAGGGTTCATTCTGGATCCTCATGTATATCAGAGAGTGGAATATTCTTGGAAAAGTTAGAGGGGTGGCAGGTACTCATATTCTTATGTCTGACTACCTCTTCTACATTTACTTATCCTGACAAGGCTTTGAATACTACTCAACTAATTTTACAACTACCTCTTTATACATTACTACCACTTTTTAATCACTATGTGGACCTCCCCTAAAATTCCACATCATTTATTTACACCTAGGATCCACATCAGTCCAAAAAGTAGTATGTGAAAAACATATATCATAGTCTATGATGTATGATATCATAAGAGCAAAATTTTGTGCTTTGGTGTGATACTTCATCCTAAAAATATAATGGCCTTTTAAATAGGAAGGCATATGAAGTTGGTATGACTTAGGTGTGGTTCTTACAATTTATAACTACTTCTTTTACACCTTTATGTATGATATCTAAAGATTGGGGCTCTACATTATTGACCTTACACACCACTTATCTTGTGTGATGAAGAATCCTATGTGAGACACACATTGAGAATGCTTAGTGGGCATGAATCATCATTTAGTCAATGTACAAGTCTATGCTAACTACTTTTGGCATGGGCATGGACAAGAGGCATTTGCACATGATTTGCTTAAATAACCTGGTACTTTATAAGTGTGTAAATTTTCTATAGGGACTTTTTGAGTTCTATGTAGGTTGGGGGTGACTTAGGAAGTCAAAACTTTTGGTGACCTCTACAAGATGATTACTTGCTAAGGAAGAATCTAGTAGCCTTTGAATCAATCCATTGGGCACGAGATCTATAAAACTTTTGATCCTTTTACCCATGAATGCACTAGTTATGTATCCCTAGGATTTGAATGAATTGAGATGATCTTTGAAAAATAAATAACCGTGCCAAAGGCACTTAGAGGAAAGAGGCCTAATCTAAGAGAAACATTATGCACAAGAACTTAGACGAAATGGAACTATACTAAAATAAAGTATGCAAAGAACTTAGGGAAATGAAAAGTGTTTAATCTACCTATTTATAATTTATATAAGAATAAGTGAAGATAGTGTTTGAAATATATCCCATTGATTGGGATAGGTAGTTCCTCTCCATTCAATTTAGCAAGTTGGAAAGCACTAGATTGTTTGTGACTGGTTATGGTATATAGACCACTCCATATTACATCAAACTTAGTATGCCTTCTAACTTTCACTTTATCTACATCCCACTTGAACACTGAATCTCATTCTTTGAAACTTATATCAATGGATCTCTTGTAAAATTTTCTCTTCATTTAGGACTATTAGATCTCCATAGCATGCACAACCTACATTCTAGTCTCTTTGAGCTTCATTATCTCTACTAATATTACTACAAGAGGATCAGTTTTGATCAATTGTAACTTATGGGTGAGATACAATGAAGGAAATTAAAGAGACTAGGCAATCTAGCCTCCCTTCCATAGACTAACATGAAGGGTGAATTTCTTAACACTCTCTTGGGTATGAATCGATCATCCCAAAGGGTAGTTTTGAGCTTAATATGCCAAGATCACTGATTATCTTCCATGGTCTTCTTTATGATATGAATCAATTTATTATTGGTGGAATTGAATATACCATTAAATTAAGGGTAATAATTTGATGAAATTAAATATATGCTATGCTTGATGACCCATTCATTGATCTTGGTTCCAAGGAAAGCCAATGCATTATCAAATATAATGGTGGTTGGGACATCAATTCTTATCATAATTCCTTCATAGAAGCTTAAGATGGATGTCTCATTAGAATCCTTAAGTGTTACTCTTCTTTCCACCTTGTGAAATAGTCTATGGTTATGAGAATCTATTTGTGTTCATCACTTGATGGTGAGTTAATCATACTTATGAAATCTAGACCCCATTGTATGAAGGGTTGATTGACTTGTATTGGATGTAATGGTAATGATACTAGCTTTTATTTGCCTATGGAGAAGGCACATTTATTACAATTTTACACATATGTATGTGCATATTTAAACAAATTTGGCCAATAATAACTAGCTCACATTATTTTCATAACAATGTTCTTGGGTGAAAAATGGCCTCCTACAGTGCTTCATGGAATTCTTGAAGAATTCTACCCACCTAGTTCGATTATATGCATCTCAAGAGGACTCCATTGAGGTCTTTTCAAAAAATTGCACCACTAATGAGCATATAGGGGATGGATTTCAACTTAAAATGCCTACATTCAACCTTATCAAGGTCAAGAGGATACATGCCATGCTAAAATAAGGCCTTCATATTTTGCATCTAGTCTATTACAACTTATTGGCCTATTGATTCCTTTTCATTTGATACCAATATTATCCCATATTATAACTCTATCATTTTGGCTAATTATTTATAGAGTCCCTTTCCTCACACTAGCTTGGTGATCTGGATTTCTACATCATAATCCATCACCTTTGTAACCCAACCAACCCTTCTTTTTGTTGATGTCCTTATTGAGTAGAAAATATTTGACACCTATGTGCATAACCGTGAGTTGTATTTTGTTGTTAAAGATCGTGTTCCTAAACTTATTGATCACTCTCACAAATATTAGGATGTGATTCTCTATGAATTTATAGTACATCTCATAATATTTCAATGCTTGGATGAAGAAGGCAATCAATTACTCCAAATAACCATCATTTTGTTGTGTAAGGATAATTGAGATGCCTTCGATCCCACCTAATGAATAAAGGATAAAATCCTTTCTATAATATAGATTTATCAATGTGGGAGCCTATGTGATGGCATGATTGATGGCTTCAAAACTATCCATACCTTCATGGGTCCATCTAAATATAACATTCTTCTTGAGCATTATTGTGAGGGGCTTGGTTAGGGTGGCAAAATCAGGCATGTATATTTTAACAAAGTTGATCCTTATTAAGAAGATATGGAGACTCTTCTTGTGACTTGGGAGAGGGAGAGATGAGATATCTTTGAATCACTCTAGATTAATTATGATTACCTCTTTATAAATAATGTGCCCTAGTAGATCACCTTCTAAACTATGAAGATATACTTTTTAGGGTTCATAGATATTTTAAACTCCCAACACCTTGCAAAAAATTGCTCTAGATGGCCTAAATGGTTTTTTACATGCTTGAAAAAGATAATTATATCATTGAGGTAAAATAAGATGAATTTGTTGATGAGATCCTTAAATTCTACATCCATGTCACTTTGAAAGGTTGCTCTCACATTTGTCAAACTGAATGGCATTTGTTGGTATGCAAAGGTTCCCCACTTAGTGGTGACATTGTTTTTTAATGATCACACTCTTGTACTAGAATATAATTTTAGCCTGAGTAACCATCTAGCAAAGAGAATATTTTTTCACTTGAAACCATTTGTAATATCTATTCCATTGATGGGAGGGGATAGTGATATTCTAGGGAAGCCTTATTCAGGTCTCTAAATTTGACACATAAATAAATTATTGATTATTTTTCTGTACTGGGACTAAGTTGGTGACCCATGAGGAGTGCTTAATTTGGAGTATTATACTAGATTCAATGAGGTTTGAGATATCCTTTCTTATCAATGGCTCAAGATTTGTATTTATTGACCTCTGGTTCTAGTATACTAGTTATGCATTGGGGTTGAGCTCAATTGTGTATTACATTAAGCCTACATCAAATCCTCTAAGGTCCTTACAGCTCCATGCAAATATATCATTGTATCTCCTATTGAGTTCAAAGAAGCTCTTAATTTTTAATGGAGAACATACCTTGGTAGATTTTAGGACCTTTCCTTCTAAAATGGTTACCTTTGCAAATACTTCTTCTTTTGTTTTCATACTTTGCCTTTCTCCCTTAAATTGGTCATTAGAATTGAAGATGCTTTCTAGGGTGACTAGCCCTTTTGGTAGTTTGTTTCCTTTTAATCAAAAAAAATTATATTTGTATTGGGTTTGTAAATATTAATGGTTCTTAGCAAAAAAATCTACCTCATCCTATAGGAAACTAATGATATAATCATCACTCTTGAACACCTAACAATTATCTGTTCTATTAGGGACTATTGGTCTAATCACAAGTTTGACAAGTTGGTGGACTCCATTATATTACACAAGATGTCATATTGCACACCTACAATTGTGAGTCTATCCACACTATATTTTGTGATCTTGGTATGAAAATAATATTAAACACATCAAATCCTTCAAACAATCCCATAATCTATGCTTGTAAGCTTTCATCAAGCTATTTTTGGTCATGCTCTATGACCTAACTTGGTTAATAATTAGTTCACTATCACCCAATGCTTGTAGTGTTTTAATTCCTCTCTTTTGCCTAAGTTAGAGACCTTAAGTTAGTGACTCATATTATACAACATTGTTCATGCAAATGAATTGCAATATAAATGCATGGAAATATTTATCCTTTTGAGGGGAGACTAACATCACACTAGATCTAGTGCCATTTTTACTTATAGAACCACTAAAGTACAACTACCATATACCCTCAGGGTTCTTTTATGCCTTCAATATCTTAGGTATCATGACATCTTTCTCTAAAATATGGTATGTTCTTAGCCATATCTCCTTTACATTGTCATATGGGTCACACTCAAAATGTTCACATGCGCATTCGTTGAGCAAATTATCTGGGATCTCTTCAAGTGGTGTTGTAGCTTCATGGAGATTTAGATTTTCTTCCTGATCAAACATTGTGTAGTTTAATTCAACTAAGATATAAAATTATGGTTAAATATGGATTTTAAAGATAGGTTTAGCCCTAATGGTTGCTTTAGTCCCATATCAGGTTCTTAGTAACATATGTGATCAATTTGATGATACATATCCACCCATATTTTTTTATGAAGTCTCGGGAGAGACAAATGGAAAAGTAGGGAGGTAAGTCAATGACTATGATATCTTGTGAAATTGAGAGACTTGGGCATGCATGTAGTGTAATATTTAAATCCCTAATGATTCTTATAGTTTTGCCCATCATGCCATCAAGTTGGACCACCCTTTTGAAAATAAGGTAATACATAATTTCAAGCATATATGTGATCTTATTTGGAATTTTTGAGCTACTTGTTCTTGAGTCAATCATGAAATTATGTACTAATTATTAGCTGATGATCAAGGAGATGTAGAATGGGGGTAGTTTGGTGTTATATGCACTTATGCTTCCTCTATTTTGGGCTAGTATAGACTTAGAAAGATATAAGGCATAAATTGGGATGTCTTACACTCTTAAAATCTTTTCATAACATCTTGTAGTAAATTCCTTTGAGATGGAATAATAATAGGATCCCACATGGTTACATTGAGGCTTGGATTCTTAATTTATTTGACTATGTTGAAGTGAATATAAGATCCCTTTGACTTTGGCTTCTAGATAATATCATCTTTTCATATTTACATACTGGTCTAAGGTGACCCTTCTCTTTGTATAGCTTGTTCTATGCACACTGAAGGTTGCATAGGTGCCTTGGCTTGTGTACTTATGTGAGTGATGTAGGGAATTAAAATCAAGGGTGCTAGATTTGGTATTACCTCCTCTATCACTCTTATTTTGAATCTTGTATTGAAATAAACTAGGGTGTTACCCCTACTTGGTGTACCATTCTTATTTACATAGTTAAAGTCATCCTCATACCAATTGATGATAGTAGACCCATATTGTTATTATGTTATAACTTGAATTTTTTCTTCATATAGATCTATTTTATTTGTTTGATCTTGAGTTTGGGATGAAATTTGCACCATGAGCACTTGGTTCATGACCCCATTTGTGCATGTAGCTTGATTATGTAATTAGCCACATGGAAAATACCATTTAGGATCCTGTGTAAGATTATTTTACATTGGTACAAGGGTTCTAGAGGTGTTAGTAGCATTGAATTTTTGTGTATAAGGCATTCTATTGTATGTGATCTAATTTTGTGCTTACAAGCCACCTTGGTAAAGAGGTCTATTTGACTAGTATTATTGAGTGATGGGTTGATAGGGTCTAAGGTAATATGCTTGCTACCTTTTGAGATCAACAAGATCATTCCCAAAGCTTTGTAGTAACATTTTAACCTTGTACAATTAATTAAGTCAAATAACAGATGAATTTGGTGGGTTTAATATGTTGGGGATAGGTGCTAACATAGGTTGCACAACTAGTTTGCTAGGGAGAGTCTCTGTGAATAGATGCATAGGGGGTCTAGGTGCAATCTTCCCTGCTTGGATAAAATGATTTTCTATGTGCAAAAAAAATTCATAGGCATAATTTAGTATTGTGCCTACCATGGATTAAATCATCAAAACTATATCACTATTAAGAGATTTTAGAAAATATAAAAATGCACTATTGAGAGATGGCTTACACAAAGGTGGGATTATATCCCAAACTCTCTAGAACCTAAAATTAAAGTCAACCATCATATCATGCAATGCTTGCCTTATATTTGTGAGTTTCTCTATCAAGGATAAGTGGATGCTCAAATCCTTGAATTGCTTACATAATTCACCCTTGAGTTCATCCCAACTATGAATAGAATTTAGTCTCAAGGTTGGGTACCATTGAAGGGATTTGCCTTTGAAGGAAGAGGCAAGTAGCCTGACTACAACATTATCTTTAGTGACATGGTACATTAAGTAGATATTCATGATATCTTTAATATGCTCCATAGGGGAAGTTGTATTCTTGCTAGAAAGTAGGACAAGATTTTAAGGGTTACAACTAGAATGTCATCAAATTGGGAAAGAATCAATGGAATGCCTCTATTGAAAGGTATAAATAGTTGATTTCTCTACACATCCATGAATAGGATAGGGAATAAAATTCCTCTAGGTGTGGGGAACCTTCCAAATGGAGGTGTAGACTGAGTTCTAAGAGATGACTAACTTGAGTCATTCTTCCTTCTGACAAGGGATGAAGATGATCTTGCTCTTCTTATCCTAAAGGGTTTTGGAAGCTTAATGAGATGGAAGTCAGTACCTTTCACATATGATCTTGTACTTCTTGGCATGTAGATAGGGGGATGATCTTTATGATCTATAAATTATTAGAGTCACCATGTTCTTGTACCCTTCTACTACACTTGCTATCTAAGGGTAGCACTAATTCCTTAACCTTTTATTCAAACTATCCCACTAGGCATACCAGAAACTATTATCATTTGAAATGTGCACCCATAGATTATCTATTGTGCCTAAATTTTGTGGTGGGGTACTAAATGTGAATGCCTTGTATTGGGAACAAAAGTGTTTGGTGCTAAGCATAGAAGTGTTATCACTCACCTACATATGCTAAGAATCAGTTGTTCAGTTCAATGATGGGAACATCCCCAAGGTGTGGGACCCTTGTGCTCCTTGGGATGAGCCTCTAGAGTAGGTTAAATTCCTTATATTCTAAGTTGAACCTAGTTTAATACCAGTGCATAGACCTAAAGAGCATAAAGATAAACCTATTGGTAATCTAAACCTAAGATTTTTGAGGGAAAAGGGAGGGAGAAGGTAATTAAGTGTTTGAAAATAAAAAGGTGATACATCGAGAATAGAGTGAACACTCATACTACCATGAACACAATACAAATCTTTAAGAACAATATGTTATCACATAGACTCTACCAAGGACACTCCAAATGAAAAATTATTTCACATAGAGGCATGAGAATGTAGTGAAATACTGAGAGGGATGATAAATGATCCATAGATAATGTCTACACAGACCCAAATGTGCATAAGATATGACCTACAAGTGAGTTTTAAGTTCCACATAGAGGTGCTAGGAATGGACAACAATGAGAGGAGTGAATATTACCCACAGACAAAGATAAAAAAAAACAAATAGTATATAGGGTATAAAAATAACAAAGAGAGGTGGACTTAATTCTCATTAATGTACAAGGTTCAACCAACAAAAGTGCTCTTGGAGGGAAAATTTTGGTAGCATGAGGTTGCCTAAAAAATTTTGACCCTTTTACAATGAAGACCAAGGATTTTATAAGATCAATACATTTTATAATTAATTAACCATTTGGGGTGGTAGATATAATTTTTAATTATATTAGAGTACCACACCCATGCTTCTTAAATTTTGTCTGGTGATTTAGAGTTAGGAGTTGATGGTAGGGTTCATTTTGGATCCTCATGTATGTCTAAGAGTGGAAGATTTTTAGAAAAGTCAAAGGGGTAGCATGTACACATATTCTGATGTATAACTACCACCTTTTCATTTACTTATCCTGACAAGGATTTGAATGCTACAAAATTGCTTTTATAACTACCTCTTTATACCTTCCTACCACTTGTCAATCACTACACAGGCATCTCATGAACTGCCATGTCATTTATTTACACCTGGGATCTACATTAGTATATGAAGTAGTATGTGCATATCATATATCATATTATATAATGTATGATATCATAAGAATAAAATTATATTATTTGGTATGATAATTCATCCTAAAGATATAAGGGCATTTTAAATAAGAAGGTGCATGAAGCTGGTATGACCTAGGTACTCTTCTTACAATTTAAAACTGCTTCTTGTGCACTTATATCTATGTTATCAGAATATTGGGGCTATGAATTCTTGAATTTTCATGCCATTTAGCTTATGCAATAAATAATAATACATGGGATCCACATCGGAAACACTTAGTGGAAATTAATCATCACTTAATCAATGTACAGGTCTACGCTGACTACTTTGGGTATAGGCATCGATGGGAGGCATCTATAAATAGTTTTTTTAAATAACTTGGCACTTTTTAGGTGTGTAAATATTTTTTATGGCCTTTTTAAGTTTTCTGTAGGTTGGGGGTCATTTAATAAGTCAACATTTATCTTTTTGGTGTTATTCCCTTTAGCATGGCCCTAAAAATAGATAGGTGGTCATAAAAAAATCATTTGTAGATCAAGATGTGTAGATGCCTTTATGGCTTGAAATTCTATGGAATATAATCATGTTATAAATACTTTTTCACCCTTTTTAAGTAGCTTTATCATATAATGTGAACTAACTAATTATGGGTATTTTACCCATACTCCATGTAGTATCATTTTCCTACCTTCAAAGTGTAAGTGCATGAATAGTTCTTGGAATTTCATCTTAATTTTACCCAAGGTTGTGAGCCATTGACTCCCAAACTAATGTCTACACCACCCATAGGAATAACAAACATAGGATAATCTACATTTTACTCACCCATAGTAAGCTTAATACTATGGCATTTCCTTGAACAATTGACTATGTTACCATCTATAATCATGACCTAAAATTCTAATGTTGGGTAAATTAAATAGTTCAATCAAGTGGCTAACTTATGGTTGGTGAATTTATGTGTGTTCCCTAAGTCAATAAATATTATCACCATATTTTTATTTAAGAAACCCACCACCTTAAGTGTTTGAGGAGTGTTAATACCTAAAATTACATGACAAGAGATTTTAGGTTGGGAATCTTCATGTACCTTCTCTATGTCTTCCTCATCAACATTGGAGGCATCATCCTCTTCATCATCTTCATTGAATCCCTCATTATATAATAACTTCTTTTCAACACATCTATGTCCTTTACTCCACTTATTTCCATATCCAAAACATAATATTTTTGCATTCTTCTCTTCAATTTGTTTAGGGGTCAATTTGGTAGGTGGAGGAAATGATGGTGTCGGTATGCTACAATTTCTAAAGTGAGTGAATAGTTGCTTCTTATTGGCTATGAATTTTTCCTTATCCCTACGTGTCATGATAATAGAATCATAAACCTTAAGTGGATTAAACATGTATACCTCATTTTGAATGTGGTTCTTGAGGCCACCCAAAAATAGGTCATTCAAATTCTCAGTAAAAATTATCTCCACACGTAAAGATAGATTCTAAAAATGATGAATATAATCCTTGATCGATCTAGTCTATCATAATTGTTTTGTATGGCTGAAGTAATTATTTGTCACACTATTGTTATCATGTAATTGTAGCTCCTTTGTAAAAATTAACTAGGTAACACTAAGATTCATATCTTTATTTTGAGCACACAACCATTGATACCAAATGAATTGTTCAAGATCCAGATACAAGGATGTTATGGTAACCTTATATCCATATGGGATCTAATGCAGATTAAAAATATTATCCATTTGGTTGATCCAATTTATTGGATCCTTTCCATAAAATTTACACATATATACCTTTGGTAACAAGTTATTTTATGATAAGGTACTTGGATTTGGATTAGGCTTATTGAGAGATCCACCCTGGTGGGGTTGTGAAATAGTGATAGTTGGATGATTTGGTTGATTATTTTTTAAATCCATCATGATATTTTCTAAAATAGATTGTATGACTTTCATATTAAATTGTACTCCTTACATATCACTTTGAATGCCTTACACACTGTAGTCAAGCTAACTGTTAGGACTTATTCCAAAGTCTTAACATTAGGTTAGATTTTTTGGTAGGTTAAATAAATAATTATTGTTAATGGGGCATGTATATTTTTAATAAAGACACCCCCATTTACTTAGTTTTAGTTTTAGGTAGTTTTTATGTTTTGAGTTAATTGATTAGAACTACCTTATGGGTTGATTTCCTATAAAGAGTTGGTTATAGGATTAGTTGGTTTTACCAGTCATGGGTAAAATCTATAAAATCAATGTTTGAAATGTAAAAGGGTTAAACAGAGTAAAGGCACCCTTATTTATTTAGTTTTTTGAAAATTAATAAAATACTTGTGCACTCGCACTAAGTGGGGACAAGGTTCAAATTATTTGATCAAAGAGTTATCAGTGGTGTCAGAGCATGGTTTTGTCTAGCATGATGAATTTTGGGAGCTTGGTGAATTCGAAAGAAGGTGAGGTGAAAATTTAAATTCATGAAAAATTAAATGGCATGAAATAAGGTATGCCATATCAAGCAAATATTTCATTAGTTTAAATGTAATGTCAAAAGTTTGAAAAATTATTAAATTATTTTAATTTTTTAAATATTTTTACATTTAAGCTTGTGTATTTCTCTTATATGACCATTTGGTCATTTTGGTCATTAATACTCCATTAAATTGTACTCAAACTCCTCATCTGGCATTAAAAATGAATTTCCTAGCATTTAAATGTTATTAAATTCATTAATTTTTGGCAAAAATAAACTTGTATGGCCTATTTACATATTGAAAACCTCTATAATTTTCATCTATGGCTGACATTGTTGATTGCATTCATTCTCAGCCCTTTTGAATCCAAAAACACCTAAAATTTTGGTTAAAACCCCTATTTTAAATCCTCAAAGGAAAACATGGCAATTTTTTTTATTTGTACGGCCAATGGTACGGCCTTCCAATGCCCTGGCTGAAATTTAAAACCATTTCCAGCAAAAAATACCTCAAAAAATTTGATTAAACTCAACCAAAACTAGTTTTCCACTGCCTAAATGGATTTGTACGGCCACAAGGAGTGAGAGCAGGTGCAAAAAGAGGTTGCAGGAGCTGCCATGGCATCCCAGGCAAAAATAGTGTAGGAATAAAAACTCAGGCAAATATTTTTTTATGTTTCTAAAGTTTGATTATCAAAAAATTGTCTTGGATGGGTCCCACGTGAGAAGCTTGGCTGAGAAGGTTAAAAAGAAAAAAAATCTTGGATTTATTTACATACATGTAATTTTTTTCTTAATTTTCCCTCATAGACAAAATCCAGCATAAGTACAAGTTTCTGAGTATTATATTTTGAAAGTGCTCTTAGAGCAATTGGTTAAAGTTATTTTGTAAGAAGCTTGCAAGGAGGAGGTCAAGGGTTCAAATCCCTTCTTTTTGGAATAAATTGATTTAGATTATACTTTTTGTAAAAGGAATATTCCCTTTTTATTTTCTTTTTGTATGCCTTGAAATTTGTGAAAAGCATACTTATTGTATAGTGTTGTTTTAAAAATTGAAAAAAAGGGAATTGAATTATATTTGTTTTACATTGTTGTGGTGACATAAGGGTGTAATTTGTGGAATAAGGAAGTAATTTGGTGAAATAAGGGTGTGATCAATTGATTTTTGGTGAGTTTAAGTGCCAAATCCATCAAAAATTCTTTTTTTTCTTTTTTGCTCTATGCAGAGGTTAAGTGAAAAACCCCATAGAAGTAGTGTCTTGTGTAGTGAGTGTGATATTTGTTTCATCTCTTTTGAATTTTGTCACAATATTCTCTACTACACTTAATTTTATTTTAATATGTTGAAGATTCAAAACTTGCTTTCAGATGGTGATATATTAACAATTTCCAATTATTCTTATTGGAAACTATTGATGGAGGCTTCACAAGTTTTTAATGAGTTATGGGATATTGTCAAGAATGAAAATCCCACATTGCCAAAAAAATAGGCTAAATTAGATGCATACAATTTATGTGATTCTAAGGCCTTAACTCTTATTAAAAGTTGTACTCGTGATACTTATGTTCATATTGAAAATTCTCCTCATAGTTACACTACATGGAAAACATTTTCAGATTTGTATGATAAGAAACCTAAGCATAAGAAGATAGATATTCACATGCAGTTGTTTACTTTGTCATTACATAAAGATGGGGATATGGGAGAATATATGTCTATGTTGAAAAGTATCACTACTGAGTACACTAAGGCTGGGTTTAGAAAACTAGATGATGACCTCATAGTCACTATTACTTTGAAAGGACTACCTAGGTCCTATAAGAATTTTGTTAAAATGTTACATGTCTCTGACAAGATCACAGGCATCAACTTTGATAAGTTGGTTGATTTTCTCATTCAACATGAGCTCTCTCTACCAAATAAATCCAAGAAAACTAAAGAAGCCTATGTTTTAGAGTCAAATCCTAGTTCATCTTCATTTGGGCATCAAAACAATAGAGGAAACAGTTATAGAGGGGGTCAAGGTTACAGAGGAGGCAGATATCAAAATAGAGGTAGGGGTTATTCAAATAACCAACAATTTAACTAATCACATTCACATGAAACAAGTGATCGAGGACATGGTCACAACTCATATAGGGGCAGAGGTCGAGGTAGATCAGACATTCAGTGTCATAGATGTGGAAAATTTGGTCATATTACCTCACAATGTAGGATTCCTTTTGATAAAATTTAGAGGCCACAAAAAATGACTAAGTCTAACTCTACTCAATATGCTGATCATGACTATGATGAGCCCAGTAATGTTTCCCATGAATCTGCATTCACTACTTTCGGGCACATTAATTATATTGAATATGAGGCTAGAGATGAGCTCACAAATGTATGGGTTTTAGACACAGGAGCAACTAAATGCATGACATTTAGGAGAGATTTATTTTGGTTTTTTAAGGAAGCTTCCCTCTCTCTAGTTGCCTTGGTAGATAAGTCGATGCATACACCACTAGGACTTGGATCTATTTGGATTCTTCTTCCTAATGGGTCTATAAAATACTTGGAGGATGTTTTGTATGTTCCCACATTGAAGAAACACTTACTTTATTTGGTAACTATTCGAAAGAAAGGTTATCAAATTATGCTTGAAAATGGGCTCATTTATATCAATTCAATGAGTAATGATTATAAAATAATGTATATAAGATATGAAGATGGAAACTTGGTTAGATTGCATTATAAAGTACTTCCTCCCAATATATAACTTGCAACAGTTATTGACACACATATGTACTATGTCTACACAGTGGTTATGGCATCTCCGCTATGGACATTTGAATATCCACTCTTTAGTGGATTTTTAGAGATATGATATGGTGATTGGGTTGCCCACTTTTCACAAAGATAGTATTCTTTGTGAGTCATGTGTTTTGGGCAAACAAAATTAGGAAAAATTTCCTAAACAGTCATCCTGGAGAGCTAATAGGTGTTTAAAGTTAGTTCATAGTGATGTATGTGACATGAAAAAGTCATCCATTAGTGGGTGTAGATACTTTGTCTTGTTTATTGATGACTTTTCTTGGATCACTTGGGTACTTTTTATGAAAAACAAATCTAATTTTTTTTCTAAGTTTGTTGATTGGTTACACTTAGTCAAAAAAGAAACAAGTTCATATTTGGTCACTCTTCATTTAGATAATGGAGGTGAGTATACCTCAAATGAATTTTCAGATTATTGTCGATAACATGGCATTCATCAACAATATAGTAATTCTTATACTCCACAACAAAATGGAGTATCTAAATGGATGAACAAAACTTTATAGGACACAACACATGCCATGTTGCACCATAAATAGCTTGATGATAATTTTTGGGCAGAAGCCATTAGTACTATAGTGTATTTGAGAAATATGTCCCCCACAATTGCACTTTTAGGACAAACTCCATATGAGGCTTGGTATGGGTTTAAACCAAAATTTAAACACTTGAAAGTGTTTGGATGTCTTTGTTTTGCTTTGGTTCCTATTAAACATAGAACTAAGTTGGAACCATGAAGTCAAAAATGAATCTTTCTTGGTTATTCTGAAGATAAAATGGGGTTTCATTTACTTGCACAAGATATGAGAAAATTCATAGTGAGTCAAGATGTAATATTTGATAAGTTTGGGACTATGAACACTATAGAGATTGATTCTCAACTTGATAGATTACAGAGGAAAAATAAAAAAAAGAGATAAGGGTTTGAATAATGGGGATAACTCTTCAAAGTTGTGGTATGAGACTCACATTCCTTCACTTCCCTCTCCTTCCTCTACAAGTTCACAAGGTGATGACTTAGAAATTTTTGAAAATTCTCTAAGTTCTCCTTTGAATGATGCACATGATGAGAATTTTGGAGTCTCTAATTTGAATAATTTGACTAAGTATCCAAAATCGGCTAAAGTATTTTTTATAACTTGAAAGCAGATGAAGTTGGTTTAATAATGCCTAGGAATTCTTGAAAATAGGTAAACTATGTTATGGTTGTTACTACTTCTTCCTCTGAGCCATCCACTTTTGAGGAGGCATCTACTAAACATGTTTGGCAACAGGAAATGAAAAGTGAGTATGATGCCATACTTAGCAATAATACATGGGTTTTAGTTGATCCTCCTTCACATGTTAAGCCTAAGGATGTAAATGGGTTTATAGTACTAAGTATAAATCAGATGGCTCCATTGATAAACATAAGGCAAGACTTATTGCAAAAGGATATGTGCAATAATAAGGTATTGAATATGAGGAAACATTTACACCAACTGCCAAATGACACATTATTCATATGGTACTTGCCTTAGCAGCACAAAATGGTTGGAAAGTACATTAATTGGATGTTAAAAGTGCTTTTTTAAATGGTGATTTATAGGAAGAAGTATATATGAAATAACCTCAGTGTTTTGAACAAGTGGGTGCCAAACACAAAGTATGTAAATTGATAAAAGCTTTGTATGGGCTCAAACAAGCACCCAAGGCTTGGTATGAGAAAATGGATTCATACTTGAAATCCATTGGTTTTAATTGCATTGAATCTAATGATACTCTCTATTTTTGAGTTTAAGGTAAGAAAATGGTGATACTTGTTCTCTATGCTAATGACTTGTTTATCATAGGTAATGATGAAAACCATAACAAGTCTATGAAAAAGTAATTAAAATATGGGTTTGAGATGACTTCTTCACTACCATCTAGGCATAGAGGTAACTTAGAAAGAGCATAGTATTTTCATTTCACAAACTAAGTATATTTCTGAGTTATTAGATAGGTTTGGCATGAGTGATTGAAATCCTACCCTCACTCCCATGGAAAGTAACTTGAAATTGTCTAAGGATGATAGCAATGCGTTTTTTGATGGCACCACATATAGACAATTGGTAGGAGGTTTGATATACTTGATGACTACCAAGCCTGATATTTCATTTTCATTTGGAATTTTATCTAGGTTTATACATGAACCTAGATAAATTCATTGGCATGTGGCAAAATGAGTAATTCATTACCTTCAGGGAATGAAAACATATGGCCTTGATTACCACCATAATAAGAACTTCAAACTTGTTACATATTGTGATGCAAATTTTGGTAGATGTGTGGATGACAGTGTCAACCATAAGATACACTATGCATATGGGTTCAACTACCATTGCTTGGTGTTGTAAGAAGTAAGATATAGTGTGAAATTCATCAGTAGAATCAGAGTATATTGTAGCATGTGATGCTTCTAGAGAAATTGTTTACCTACATCATATTCTTGAAGATCTTTAGGTTTCTCAATTTGCTCCTACACAGTTATACATTGATAATCAAAGTGCAATCAAGATGTCCAAGAATCATGTGTTTCATGCCAAAACAAAACATATGGATGTCAAATACCATTGTCTATGAATGCTGGTGGCAAAGAAATATCTTGATCCAATATATTTCCCAACTACCGATCAAACAGCTGACATCTTCACAAAACCCCTTGACAGAATCAAATTTGAAAAATTTAGAAAAATACTTGGTATGTGTCCAAAGACCTGACTTTGGATCATAGGGGGTTTGTTAGGACTTGTTCCAAAGTCTTAACATTAGGTTAGATTTTTTGGTAGGTTAAATAAATAATTATTTTTAATGGGGCATGCATATTTTTAATAAAGACACCCCCATTTACTTAGTTTTAGTTTTAGGTAGTTTTTATGTTTTGAGTTAATTAATTAGAACTACCTTACGGGTTGATTTCTCATAAAGAGTTGGTTATAGGATTAGTTGGTTTTACCAGTCATGGATAAAATCTATAAAATCAATGCTTTCAATGTAAAAGGGTTAAATGGAGTAAAGGCACCCTTATGTATTTGGTTTTCTTAAAATTAATAAAATACTTGTGCACTCACACTAAGCGGGGACAAGGTTCAAATTATTTGATCAAGGAGTTATCACTAACTCACTTTATGATTTATCTCAGAGAACCTTGGTATAAAGGATCTAGTAACTCCCCCTTTTGACTCCATATATTCCTTGTGAGAATTTTTACCAAGAGTTTTGGCACCCTTTCCTTAGCCCCTATTTTTTAGTCCTACCATAAAAGGGCTTGACAATGTCGATCCTAATTGAAACTTTTGACCCAAATTTGACAAAGAATTTTTTTTACTTATGTTAGCCTCAAATTAGAAAATAAAAATAACATACCCCAATGATATTTTTCTAATATTTCCAAAAATGTAAATAACTTATAAAAATTCCTTAAATTGTGCACTATAAAGAAAATTTATGAAAAAACTAAAATATAAATAACACACATAAAACTAAGGTCCAAATTCTATATTTTTTTGATGTCCTTGGTTGATTCCCCAACTTTAATAAAAAATTACATGAAAATTGACATTGGATTGAAAGATATAAGCAAATCTCTAAAATTAGGGTTTCACCTGATTACCCAAATCACTGCTCTAATACCACTTGTAATGAAATTACTTCATTAATAAAGTAGGATAAAAATAATAGATCATAAAATGACTATAATATAATATAATATATGAATAAAATACAAGCCACTTTGAGGGGGCAACCTCCACAAGCTTCAATAAGAGCAGAATTTAGAATATGATTAGAAATAACTACCCATTACCTCCTATTTATAGTCTACCTAGGCCATGGTTACTCCATAGGCTAACCTACTAACCAAATTAATGCATAGAAAAATGTGATATAACATAAAAGAGGGATAAATAATCCACAAGTTGGATATTCATATTCCAATACATGTGATAGGTTAAGGGCATAGAAATTTATCAAATAAAAGACTAAAATTATCATGCTCTTTAGGAGTGAACTCTTCAGAAATAGTGTTAGGTAGAGGACATGTTAGTGTACCATATTATATTTTGGTAATTTATTCAATGAACACAACATTTCCATCTTGGAAATGGTATGAAGCATGAGGGAGGAAAGAAATAGGATGTGTTTTGGGATCCACACTAACAATGAAATTTTTAAAACAAGGAACCTTTTACTTAAAGTTACTAACTTTATGATGTTGGCATGGAAGTTGAGGTTTTCTATAATGAAGGAACTCTATTATAGCTTCATCAATAAGAAGTGTCGATAAATTTCCATAGTATTTGGAATCCACTTCTAGATCAATGATTTGATTACCTTTGTTATCATATTTATAATGTATTTGTCTTACATTAGTGGATTTAACATCTAATGTAATTTTTGGTGTAATAGTGGGTATAGATTCTATGTTGGGGAAATTTGGTTGAGTAGAGTCAACTGTATTGGTAATTTTTTTATTGGTTTGTTCAAAATATGAATTTTTAATTGAATTGAGTTATGTAACTTCAATGGTATAAGAAAGATAAAGAATGTTTATATTTGATATAATAGGTTGTATTATATTAGGTTGTTTAGGAAGTTCAGAGGATGCATGAGTCAGGATTTATTTGATTACCCATGGGGTGTCTAATAATGGTGGATTAATATGAGATACATAACCTTCAAGTTATGATTCAATATCAAATTAGATATGAATGACATGGACATTATGATTGAAGTCATGTATTTTTGCTAATATATTTTGAAAGTGTTTTACATCTAAATCCCATGATTGGGCTTGGGTCATGATGTAATTATCATCATAAGTGTGATAAATAGTGCATGCATATATTTACATGGGAGAATCAATGGTTTAAATACCTAAATTGATAAAAAAAAATTAGGAGACATGGTTAAAGGATATTGAAATAGTTTGGCTACTCCATATTCATTACATATAAAATCATCTTCTCTGTAAGAAGATTTATATGCATTACATAGAGGGGAAGTATTAGTAGTATCATCAATTAGAGGAATGGTGTGATCACATGGAATTAAATAAGGAGGAATCCATTATACAATATAAGTAGGTAGTATAGTGGTATTACAAGTGTTTTGTAATTCATTTGGTTCATCATCATTTGAATTTGTGAGAGTAATATGTAAATCAAGATTCCTATTAACGAATCCAGGTAAAGATGGACTATTAATGTAGGGAATAATTATAATATGATATTGAGATTTAGGATTTGGTAGTTGTATACACCATGGGTTAGGATCAACTTCATGTTTATAAAGTTTACCATTATTAATGGATTTGATACATCGACTACCTGAATAGCATAACCTGCATATAATGTGTCCATGGGTGACCAAGGAGCATGTTATAAGACAGTCATAGATCTAGAACCAGGAGCTTAGTGTGAATTATCTTAGGTATAATAATAAGTGAGATACAAATGAAACCAAGTGGTTTTATTTAATCCTCTACATGCGAGATGTGTTTATTTAAGATTTTATTGGGTGTGTCTAATTTGTTGTATTAACCAAGATAGGTGACATTAATATCTAATCCTTTATCTGCTAAGAATTTTTGAATAAGGGTATTCTTTATCATAATTTTAATAAAGAGGGGTGGATCATCTGCTTGAAAAATAATTTCATCATTAATCATATCCTCTTCAAGAAATTCTAAGGATGTTTTAGAGGATGTGTAAATGGTTTTAATTGTATGTACTTCTATAAGTGAAGGATAGTTAGAAGGGATTTTTGAATCAAGTGATGGTGGTTCTTTGATATTTTGTAATTATTTCATAATGATTTGTGATGATATGGAAAATTATGAACTAATTCTATAAGGGGAATTTTACAAGGCATTGAATTAAGTTCTTCCTAAAATTCAAATGCAATTTAGAGGATGAATAACCAACACACAGTTTATGAGGTATAATGTTTTTCATAAAAATAGGAAAATTAGGTTGAGATTCTAGTCGTGGAAGTGTTTCCTTGTTTGATTTGGAAGATGTGGGTGCATTAGTTGTATTATATTTAAGTAGTTGTTCCTTGGTGGAGGGTTTCTTAGGTTTGGTGATAGGGTCTTTGTGAGCAGGTTTTCATCTATAGTTGACTTTTGTTGGATTCACATATTGAGAATTAGTATAATATTGATCATAATAAACATTGATTACACAAATATTGTCATTTTAATGTTGTGTTAGAGGTAGAAGAATGTTTTTGAGGTTTGGAAGCTATGGTTTTAGTAACATGTTTCTTTTGGGAAGCTTCAATATAATCATGATACCATAATTTGATCATAGAATCATGTTCAAATGTGTCTCCTAACATGAAATAAACAATAATTTGACAAGCCTATGACATGTTTCATGAGAATGACCCATATCAACAGGAAACCAACAAAATTTATTAGGGTCATGCCATGAAGGTGGGGCACTATTATAGGTGAAGGGTTTAGATAGAGATAATAACTACTTCATTTGTGGTATTGTTAATGGTAGGTTGGAAGAAATTTGATTATCTATTTTGATTACTCCTACTTTCATTTGAGGAGTACTATTTATAATTGCATTAGCTGAGGTTTGAAAAGATTCCTTGGTTGATTTATAAATTGACTCAAATTATTTCATAAGAAAATCTTATCTTATAGCTTGATCAAATGCTTCATTTAAAGTTTGTGGGGTAAAATTTTAAAGATTATACTAAAGGGAAGGTGTTAACTAAATGATAAATAATTTAAATATATTATTTTCATTCACGTGATGATCTATTTTATGAGCTAATGATTCCTATTATTTGATGAAATCATGAGTTGATTCAGAGGTTGATTACTTAACATTGATAAAATGACTGAGATAATTTTCTAGAATATCACTATGTTGAATTTTTTTGACTAAATCATTAACCAAATATTCTAATTATGTGATGGATTGTTGAGTCAATTGATTATACCATTGCAAAACATCACCTATAAATGGTTCGACTAGAATTTTGGTAGTAGTAAAAGTACTTGTTTGGATCCATTCCTTGTAGAGATTACCAAATGTCTATATAACATATGTAGGGTCTTTAGTTCCATCATATTTAATAGTTGGAAACATGTTTCCAATATCAATGTATATAATGAAATGAGCTAAAGGCTATCTTTGGATATTTTGCAGAATATTATTATGCATAAAGGGTTGTATAATGATATTCCTATTTGCATCTCTGAGAGGGGGAGGAATAAAATTTTGATTATTTTGAGGTAATATAAGAGGAGGTTGATTAGTAATTTGTAATAGATGATGTTGCATTTTCATTATTTGAGAGGTGTTTTCCATTTGTATAACATTCATTTTTTGGACTATTTGTGCAAGAATTTGAGAAGTATCAATTTGTGTATTTTGGTTATTAGTGTTAAGTGGTGGAGTATTCATATTATTCTGAGCATGAATGTTAATATTCATATGAATAACATTCCCATTATTATGAATAGGGATATTTCCTATAGAAGGATTCCCCATGGGATTATTTTTTAAGCTTGTATCAATTTCTCCAATGGTGTAGTAAGATAGTTTGGATAAGGTGGAATCCTGGGAAGTGTGAAATGGATTAGAACCATCTAAATAATAATTTTAGGTGATTTGAACCATGTTTCAATCAATATATTGAGATAAAGGATGAGAAAAGGTGCACCATGAGGGATTATCCTCTTGGGTGGCTAAGGTAGGTAAGAAAGAGCAACCCGTGTATCATCTAAATGGATTAAGGTTATCAATAAATATTTTTATAGGTGATTTCATGATGTTTAAATGAGTAAAAATAAATCTAGGAATGTGCAAGGTGTGTTAAAGAATAAAATTATGTGAATAAAACTAAGTTGACTAGATATTTTATGGGATTGGCTATGTAAGATTTAGTTTGAAAAAGAATAGTGTCAGCCAACTACTATGTATTTAGACATGTCAATTCCATTTAAATAGGAAAGTAATAAGAATTAAGGTGAATTATGTCAACCAGCTAGTATGGAGTTGAGTAGGTCAACATAGTGGTTTACTGAACTATATAAGGTCAATCATTCTAAGAGAGAACGAAGTCAAACAATAGTTATCTATTTAAATAGGTTGGCATAGTTTAGTAAAACTGGGTAAAAATAAAAATCTGAGAATAGTCTAAGTTGAACAAGTTGATTATGCTCTATAAGAAGATAATTTTTGGTAGACTAAGTTGAGCTAGTCAATGCAGTTTTAACAAGAAAGAAAATAGAAATGTTTATATATGACTGAGTTAATCTGGTCGATAGTGTTCTATAATCTAGATTTTTTTTAAATGGTATGAATCTAGATGATTTATTTGTAATAAAATTAAAAAATAACTAAAACACATAGGTAACTAGGTCAAATTAGTTAATTTAGTTTCAACACACATCACAAAACTTGTATTAACATTGGCTAAGACAAGTTTGAAATACAACAAATAATAAGCAACAAAAATGAAATGTATAATATGTATACACAATATTTTCAAACTTTTATCACATACTAATTCTCCTTATCTTTCAAGAACTCATCGAGTCTCAATATCTCTAAGTGCATGCATTAAGGGGTGCACCAAGAAAGGGGTGGGTAGACCATTGGTGCTTTGTAAGATTGTTGTCCCTTTTTCCACTTATTATCTACACATTTGTCTCCTAAAAACAATATCCCTAATCTTTTTGTTCTCTCTTGTGCACTCCCCAATCATTTCCTACCTTTCATCCCCCTTTTTCTACCCTAAAACACCTTTTGACTATTTACAGTTCTAGGTCAACTAGGTTGACCTTGTACTCGGATGGGCGAAATTCATTTAGTGTTTAGGTCAGCTCTTGGCTGACCTAGTCAATTTTTGTCCATAATAGTACTAGATTGACTGGGTGGACCCTATCGATCAAAACTTTTGGAAGGGCTTAGGGTTAAATCTGCCTATATACACAAAATCATTTCACTATTATCTAGAGAAGAGAAGTAAGATCTATTATGCATATGCTTATCCACCATTCTAATTAAGGAGAAAGCTTAGGGTTTCATACTTTATTTGGAGATATGGATCTTATCTTTTGGAGAAGTCTTTTGGATGCATTGATAGGTTGTGTATCCTAGAGCTGATTTATCCTTGTCATCCTTACATACCTATTGACCAAATTTGATCTTGTAGGTCAAATTGAGACCCCTATGGGTAAAAAAATTGATTTTTAAAGGTTTATAATGGGTATAATAGTTTTTCATGAGGTATATCATAGGTAATTGTATGCCATTTCATGTTATATTATCTTTGGTCATTAGTCATTTTAGTCCTGATGTCCTTTTGAGTTATTTTAGGGTCAAAATAGGGCATTAAATGAGTTCTACGACCTATTAGGGAAGTGTGAAGGTGTAATAAGGGTTATGTCACATGAAATGTGTCCTATTATACCTTACTCAACTGTTCATAACTGAAAAGTGATAGGTTATTTAGAAGAAAGAGTAGTTTCCTTTGAAAAGAGAAGAGTTTGGCACTTGTACGGCCCAAAAGTGAGTGTGACATATGGGATAAGGTTAGGAAATTTATCTTAAAATTAATCAAGCTTGTTTCCATGTTTGACATGCTCTATAAGTTTAATTTTTGAGTTAAAACCATTCTACTCCTTCTTCACCCTTCTAAACACATAAAACCAGTCTGCAGGATTATGCTTAGTATAGACAATTAGAGAACTTCTAGGTCAAATGCCTTAGGGAGGTTAAATTAAACTCATAGAGATTAATTTAAATAACATGAGTTTTAATAATGGTGTCTTGTGCTTTATGAACCATCCTCATGAAGTTGAATATTTTTTTTGGTTGCTAATATGTGTACCCTATAGGTTTTGCCTTGGTTTGAGCAAGTCCATATAATCCAACTGCTAGGATTGATTCCAAAGGATTTTTACTCTCCCCTATAATTTTTTCATCCTTGGTTTCATGTCCCAAGTTTTTTTTATGGGAAAATCATCTCAAGTTTTTAGACTAGTATTTTTGGGATGATAGGCCTATTTTCACCATTTCTAAATCTTCATGCTTTGATAATGACTTCAAAAGGTTGTGATAGGTCCTTTTTCATGTTTTAAATGTGATATTTATTCCCTTTACATTCTTAATTTCATTATTCAATAAATCTCTATGGAATTTTAGTCATATGTAACATATACAGTATGGCAACCATGGATGTATGCCTGTAGGCATCTCTTAGAAGGATATCACATTGAAATGGACATTTTGGGACTTGTTTAAATACATTGATGGTGATAAACATTCATTTTAATAGTTTTTTAATATATCAAGCCTATTCATAAGACCATTCACTATACACATGATTCCAATTTTGCCCATTGCCTATGTGCAACTCACATACACCTACAGGTTCCCTCATAAGAACAAGCATGTTGAAAATCATGTTTTGATCCAAGAAATGTAATTTATATTAGAGAAATTATATTTTTAATTATTTACCAAGGTTATTAGTGACCCTATTGGATAAATGAGGTTGGAGGGCTATTCAAATGAGATATTTTGAATATGAAAGCATTTTAACATTGAATATGACTCTTTCTTGATTATTTTGTATATTGTGTAAGTTATAGGAGGTTTCAAGAATGAAAATAAAATTGAATTGATTATTAGGAATTAATATAAATCTACATGTCAATTTAATTCCTTCCAATAACTCCTAAATTCCTCAACTAGCTACTTCATCTCAACCAATCAAAATTGGCATAGTGACCAAGCCAGTGAGAAGTGTGAAAACTCCAAGTGGAGGTGATTTTAAGGTGTTCCTAATGATTATAATTCCATGGAGGGTCTTTAAACATGTAATACACTCCATTTTATGTATTTTCATGGGAAATTGAAGCCAAATTTGAGGCCAAGTGTGTAAGGTATGGGAAAGAAGAGTTATTTTAACTACAGATGGTGATAGCTCATTTTGGAAAGATTCCATATGACTAGGACTAAAACCAATGCATAAAAGGAATGTATGAAATAATTCCCTCTCATAAGGAGTTTCATGCCACTTTTCATGAGTTTCATGCTTTGTATGGACACTTGTACTTCTTGACCTTACATGGTCCATTTCAAACCCTATTATCATGCATAAGTAACTCGTTTTATTATCTTGAAAAGTGTCCTTGTGACCTTTGGGCTTTTCTCTTATTCTCTCTCTCTCAAGTTTTATAAGAGCTAGCCATTTTGGCCTTTGTAACTTATGATCCACCTGAGTATGCCAAATCCCTACTCATTTTCATACCATTTAATCAATAAGAATACTAATTTTTACCTCTTTCATGACTTTTCATAGTGTATTTTACTTGGATGATTTATTTTGCTTAGTGATGACTTGTTGTTTCCTTATCATTGTTGTTTCATTCTCTCACCTATTTACAGTTGGAAAGCTTCTTATTTTAGGTCATGTGAAGTGTTCTAAGATGTGTTAAGGTTGAGTGAGTTAGTATATTCAAAGAGTGTCATTTTTGGCCTCTTGTTTATTCCTCCTATCCTAAACATTCATCACAACCTGATAATGTAACATTGATGTGAGAAGATGCATATTAGAGAAGTGTATATTTGGTTAGTCCTTTATTCTCATGTGACACATGTATTTGGTTGGAAGTCATCAACTTGTTTGGTGTATCATCTCCTTTAGGATATTTTTCTTTCGATTTTCACTCTCCCTTTTCTCTCACAAAGTTTAGTTTTAGTAGTGATCCATAGTGGTACATCAAGGGAGATGTCCCTATCGAGAGATTCACCTCATTCATAAGCTACCCACAAGCCTAGAGGTGTTTTAATTATGCCACTTACATGAGAAGAGCTGGGACATCTCCTTAAAGGAAAATAATACTATAACAACCTCTTTTGAAGCACCTTGTCTAGGGGAGATATTAAGGCTCAATAGGTTCATCTTTAAAAGTAAGTATTCCTAACTTTGTTCCTCCTTTATAAGAGTAGATAGATATGCATTTATAATTTTATTACATGCATTAAGAATATATATACATTTATATGAGTATATGTATCTTATGCATGTTTACTTTTATTGTTTATTACCTCCACTTTGTGCCAAAAGCTTTGGTGAGCACTAGATTAGACTTTAATGTACTTATTATTAGTTTAGTGAATATTAAAAAATAAGATCTAGTTAGGGTTATTGTGTGATTGTGCTTGACTGGAGGCTTTGGAAACCTCCCTAATATTGTTTATTATGATAAGAGATCCCCTAATTAGTTCTAATATATCTAAATATTGGTCATGTTCTTGATTATCTAATATATCCCCAATTAGAAGTGTAAGTATCATTTATCTTCTCTAAGTTAGGATTGATTTATAGACATGATGCATTTCTAATTACATACATTCTAGTGAACCCGATGTGAATCTAACCCTTGTAGGATTTATTTCATGTTTTTCATTATTTTTTATTATTTTTCTATATTTGTGATACTAGGTCAACAAGGTTGGTATAGTTTCTAACTTTTTTATGTAGGTTTAACACACAATCACATTGAAATGACTCTATTTTTTGTGTAGTTATTCATTAGATACATGTTACTAGATTTAATAGGTTAACTTGGTATAGTTTTCACTTCCAAATAGGCTATTGGGTTGAATAGGTTGACATAATACACTTACAGGCTTTCAAAAAAAATACTAGGTTGACCAGGCCAGTATAGTCATCTTCACAGGCTTCCAAAAACATACTAGGTTGACTAGGTTGGTGTAGTAATAATCATAGGATTTAGAAAAGAGGGAACATCAAAAATAGGTTGACCCAGTTGACACAGTAGAATTTCCAAGTAAAAATCAAGGCACTTCAATAGTAATCTCACATTCATCGGCATCTTCCAACCCACCAAGGTTCATTTCTCTCTTTCTCTTTCATTTCAGTCCTTCTTTATAATTATATTTTTCATAGTTTTTAGTATTTAAAACTTCCCTTATATAGCAAACTATGTCAACTTGGTTGAACCTAGTTTAGTATTTTGTCTTCTATCTGGAAGACTAGGTCGACTTTGCTAACATAGTTCTTAACAGAGCCTTACTTTAGCAATATAGTAGTGAGACTTTCAACTCTATTCTATAATGTCTTCATAACTATAATTTCAACCAACATTATATTATGTTTCAAAGTTTGAATTAACATTTATATGCTAGTAATTACTTCACACTTGCACTTTCAGTTGCTTGCATGATTAGAATAGATCATATAGTCTAATTAGTTGGTTTTTCAATATACCATTTAGTTTCACTATTTTTCTCTTTCTTACATACACTACCAAGTCACATAATCTTAAAATACATTTAAATAATTATCTACCCAAGGCCTACCTACTTGTATTTCATCACCCAAGAGGAAGTTGACTTGGTTTTTTGGCCAAGTATGAACACATGGTTAATGGTATTTATTGATAAATCACCAACACCCTTATCATTGTGAGATTGTGAAGTGGGTGTAGTCCCTAATACCAAGCCAATATCATTGCCAACATATATCCCTTTCAACCTAAACATCCTAAAACCATCCATAGATTGATTTTTAGTTCTCTACTTTTAGCCAACTTTCTATCACACTTAAAATCACACTCTAATAATCTAAAAACATTCAGGATGATCTCTTAATTAGCTCTTTGATAAATTATGTGTTTTATTTTAAAAACTTACATTGGCTAGCATTGGTGTAAGGTTTTGTGTTGTGTGCCTCAATTGGATCTTCCTCATTGACCCAATTTATTATGTGTTTCCTTTCATTTCTTGTTTTTAAAAGTACTTGCAAATTTTGTCTTTTTTTAGTACACTATCAATCTATTCAAAATAGTCTCTTATAGACTATCTATTTCCCTTGCTTATAGTACTGAGTCAACCTTGTTGACATAATATTTTTTTCCTCCTAGGATATAGTACTAGGTCAACCCTGTCAAATCTGTATCCTTATCAAACTATTTTTTGTCCCAGGTTATAGTACTAGGTTGACCCTATCGACTTTGTATCCTTATTTTCCTAGTTTTTAGTCCTTATTTCTAGTACTAGGTCAACCCAATCGACTATGTACTCTTATTTTCCCCTTTGTATTTTTTTGGTTTTACATCAACTTTACCTTTCCTAATCTCTCTCCCTCATCATAAACTTCCCATTTGAAGATAAAACTACATTGAATTCAATGGATATGATGAGTCTTACCAACCCTCATAGGGTCTCTCATAAGTAGATTGTTTCTCCTATCCTATATGAAAGTAATGTTCATATAGCCACTCACACAAAAAACTATGGGACCCCTAAAATGTTCTTCATCTTTAAATTTCCTCAACATTAAGGAAAGGATCCTTCTATAATTTACCAACTCATGATAATTGGTTAAGATGAGGAACCTCATTAACCTTATCCTATGTTCTCACATGAATTTTGGAATACTAGTTTCTTTTCTACTTAGCCTCTTCCCTCTATTTTGACCCCTTCTCATACCATGACTTCTTCTTCTTTGAATTCCTCTACCTCTATGCCTAGTATCTCCACTAATATGTCAAGTTCTACATCTAGTGGGCCTATTCCAAGACCCACTCTTCTCAATTCTTCCACTAGTGTATCATTTGCTACCCATGGTAATCATGACTCTAGTTCTACTTCTTCTCATCCCTTTACTAGTCTATATTTTTCCACACAAGTAAATTATGCCACTAGTGCCTCACATTCCAATAGCTCTTCTTAAGCTCCTACCAACACCCATTGTGGTACCCAAGATACTATTTCCAAATTATAATGCTTCAAACAATGCCAATAATGTAACTCAAACCCATCAAATTTTATTACAAACTCTTAATCAAATGAATGCTTTTCAAGATAACAATGCAAATCAAATGATGCAAATTCAAAATCACCTTATCCATCTTCAAAACCACCCTCAATAGATGTCATGTGGCATGCATAATCAAAATTTTCCCCCACCTCATCTTCAATATTCCCATGGTAATTTTATCCCTCAACCTCCTCTTGTCAATAAGACAATCAAGAATATTCAAAATGAGCCTCTTAAATCTCAAATTTCTAATATCAATATAGGAGATATCACCCCTACCATATCTTACAATGGTTCAACTGATCCTACTCTTCATTTAAAAACATTTGGAAATCTATATTAAATACTAGGTCAAACTAAATAACTTTACCACTACCAAGATCTTATAAAAAAATCTCATAGATGATGTTTTAGATTGGTACAACCAACTTAAAACTCATTTTAATAGTAGTTTGGAAGATTTAGTAAATGTTTTAGTCCAATAGTTCTAAACTAATGATCTTCCTAAGAATACCTTGGCCCATTTTATCAATTATAAGCAACTTGAAATTGAAACAACCCAAGCTTTTGTTAAATGATGGAAGACTTTGTATAAAAAATGTGAACATAATATGGTAGATGAAAACCTCTTTCATCTCTTTACCAATGGTCTTTTTACCAAGTTATAATATCAGCTTTGGACACTCTCTCCACATAATTTGAAGGAGGTTATTGACCAAGATAAACATCAAGATTTCCTTATGCATCAATTCGAGCCATTCCAACCTTCGATGAGTACTCGTATGCTACTTAAGAATAAGAATATTCATGATACCAATGATGGTGTCACTGAATCTTATGACCATTCACACTATTCAAGATATTGTTCCTAACCAAACTTCAAAACAAGCTTCTCCTCCTAATCAATTTACCAATCCTCATTTATCTTCACCTAATAACATCAATGTTCACAAACCTTTATCCTCATCATAATTACTCAAATGTATTTACCATGAGAACTTGATCCCACTCATCCTAATAAATTTTGTTGGTTTCATGTTAGTTGGGGTCATTCTCATGAGACATGTAGGTAGCTCCATAATTTGGCTATGTATTTTCTTCTTAGTCCCAATTTTGACCATGATTACACCATTCAAAAACACCAACAAGCCTATGATATTACTTTCAAAGCCCATGAAACAAATACTAAATCTTAAGATTTAAATCAAGCTAATGCTCATTTGGCCATCTATAAAGATCCTCTTCCAAATCACCAAGATAACAAAGATAAACATAACCCTTCTACCAATAATCTAGAAAGTCTTATTAACCCAACACCTAAAGAGAATGTAGTTAATATGAATAACATGTGAAGGGTGGTTGCTTTCATTATCCTCAACCCATATACACACCTCTATTATCTCGCACATTTTGTGTTATCCAATATTCTTCTCCAAATCAATTAAATGAGTCAGGCCAAGATGACCTTATAACTTTTGATGAACCAATTCCAACTCCTCTCTTGGATAATACTTCCCATACTATTTCTACCATCCCTCCATATTCTTAACCTATCACCAATGACACTCAATATTTTATCATCACTTCTTCAACTCTACCTTAACCCAAACCTACATCAACTACTTCATCTTCTTAACATAATTTATAAACTTATCCTCTAACTAAACCTTCTACCTCTTTTCAACATAAATTCAGATATACTTTAGTTCCTCCTTTTGAAGACCTCCTTCAACACTATGCACCTATTTCCAACAATCTTCTTATGGGTTATGATGAGTGGGATCCTATCATATAACTCACTAATATCCCATCCTAAATCCCATTTATTGAGCTTATGATGACCTCTCCACATTATCATAACCATCGTATATAATTTTTGTTCAAAATTAACATTCCTTATCCTCCCCTATCAGGACGTGAAGCAACCTTATCTAAATATGAAGATATCATATTTCAACAATGTGAATGGATGTCCATACATGTTGATAAAACAATGGACACTTCTCTTTTCCTAAAATTTCCCATTGCTTCCATGATCCTCGATGAGATTCTACTTCATTTGAATGATCTTCCTCTTTTCATTAGTGTCCAAATTGGTGATATCCAAGTCAAGTGTGCTTTGATTGATAAGGGTTCTGGAACTTGCATTGCCTCTCTTAATTTTATCAAAACCATTGGATATTTAGAATGTAATCTCAAATCCATATACAATACGTGTTAAGGTTATGATCAAATTCAAATGCCTCCTCTAGGTTATGTGTGGCTCCCCATTCTCATTCCACCTATCATCATTCATGTAAAGATGATTATATTTAACTTTCTTGTATCTTACAACATTTTTCTTGGTAGGCCATAGACTCATTGTATGAAAGCAGTTACTTATTTCGCTTGCCAATACATTAAATTTCCTCACAATGGAGCCATATATATGATTTTGGTTAACACTAACCCTTAGAATTTTGAATAATTCCAAGACCAAGGTGTATTCAAGATTCATACCGTTAAACCCTTGCCAAGTGTTCCATTTCATGAGTTTCAATGATTCAAATTTCTTATCAATTTGACTTGAGGTTATAATGGTCATCTTGAACTCATTGGGAATATTCTTGCTAACCTCTTATATTCTGATGATGATGAGCCTAATGAGATAAATCTTAAGATTAAAAATTCTAATCTCTCACCTCATCTCATCTCGTAGCTTTCTACTTCTCTACAAACTCTTTCTCACAAACCACCTTGTGATGACATCCTTGTAGTCTTAACTAAGACTTAGAATTCATTTCATCACACGTCATTGAATGATAATTTCATACCTACTTGCATCATTGATCTTCATACACCTAATTATGATAATGGTTATACCTTATATGATCCATTCTTAGGATGTCTTGTTTAGGCTTGAAATACTAAGATTATCCATTATCATTCCTCTTTGCTTCAATATTTTAGTATATCTTCTCATATTCCATCATATATCATTCCTAAGTTTAGCATTTTTCCTATTTATCATAGGGTAGAGATGGTGTAGACACCTCCAATTTATAAATAACCTCGTAGGAGTATGCTTATGGATCATGTTATGACTAGGCCCTATTACTTTGCTAGGTACTATGACCCCTATAGCCTATTTATCCCTAAGATGCATGAAACTCTCCTTTAGACTTCTATAGACCTTTCCCCTCCCTTAGTAGAGCCTAGTTTGGATCTTGTTCTTATACCCACTTTAATTTAGTTTATTCCTGCTTCCAATCTTATTACTCCTACTATCGAGCCTTGTCCAATATCTCCACCAGTACCACCTTTTCTTGATGATGTTTTGCTTACTTTATTGTAGTTGGATCCTTTGTCAACTAAATGGGATGATCAACCTTGCTAATATCCTTCCACTTTTGTAACACCTCCTCCTATCAGTATACCTACCAAGACTACTCACAAGTGTATCTATTGATTCCATAGCATAGATAATCATTCATCCCTTATTATCATAAGCTATGACAATATATTGACACTTTACATCCTATTACTCCTTGATCATTACCACATCCTTCAGTATCATCTTAAAGATAACCTTTTAACCATTTATACACCTTCTATTATTCCTCCCATAGGTCATTCTCATAAGAAGTCTCCCCCTTCTTCCCCCATGGTTCTACCTCTTGTGGCTCCATCTCCTCTTGTGGTCCCTTCATCACCTCATATTCCTCCACCTTTGACTACCTCACCCATGGACCTTCCTTCAACTTTGGATCCTTTTCCACTCGTGAGTCCCTCAACCATGGCTCCTTCCCCATAAGTAACCCCTTCATCTTTTAAATATTCCATTCTCATGCATTATCATGAGCATCCCTTGCTTGATATGCCTCATCAACATGATTCATCAAGCATTCATAGCTATTATGTTGAGGATATTAGACTTGAATTATATGCCCATCTTTCATTTAATATCAATGAGACATTATCTTCCATTTATATTCAACTTCATATAGACCTATCCAATGTTATGGATAATGTGTGTGGACAAATGTATCAGTACTTATGATCACATGCATGGTGTTCTTACATTTTCATTTGGATTGGATGTGTGCTCCAATTTTATCTTTATCTAATTATTATATCATTTGACATTGTGTTAACTTCTTCCTTATCTTACATGGTGACTTTAATTTTGCACTTTATATTGCTTATAATGTCATTATGTTCTCTTAAGGATTTATTATTTATCATTGGCTTCTTTTTATTCTTTATTTTCTTTCTTATGACTCCCTTTTCTTTTTCATGACTATTTTATATCTTATCTTTATAAACACGGATAGTTGTTATTGTGACTTGGTTTTACAAACCTTGTTCCCTTTAGTCATTCTTTCTTTACATGTGATCAGTTAGCAAATAATTCATTTCATTATAATATACCCATCCACTTTGGATCTCCTTTTTATTCCCCTTTATTCCTTTTCACAAACTAAGCATATACATGGTTGAGACTTGAGATAACATGCTAGTTCATAGTTAATCCTAAGTATTTTAGTCAGTCTTGTCTTTGGATACTTAGCCTCCTTTAGCCAAAGCCTAAATCTCATTCATGTGTATCACTCTATCTCTCATATTTGGGAATTCCAAGTCCATATGAAGGAGGAGTATTAAAATCCATAAAAACATTCAAAATCCAAATCATTTAATAAAAGGATATGATTCAAAAAGGTAACATTTAAAATTCTCAAAAGTCAAATCATACTAAAAGACGTGATTCCAAGCACATCTCCTTCTTATAATCAAATCTCAAACTCCACAGTTGGTGTCATGATATATTTGAGGTCCATTAGGTGTGGTAGGTTAGTATATTATAAAAGGAGAATAAAAAATCTTTTAGTGCTACCTATTTTCTCACGCAAGTACTCAATATTTGTAGTATACTAATAGCTCTATAAGGGGCCCTGAAGAATAGGGAACACATTGTGGGAAGGTAGGTCCATGTTACTTATCCTATACCAATATACCTTCATGAGTTTATATTAATAGCACACTTATTTTCCTACATAATTTTATGTCTATAGCAAATAGGTATCCTCTATATCTTGATGGTCACTAGTCACTTAGTATTTTCTCATGTCCTTAACTTGACTTATGTCTTCTAAGGTATTCTCATAAGATGCCTAAGTTATGATTTTTACATTCCCTTTTTCACTCCCTACACTCCTAATATTTCCCCTTGAGAAATATTTTTTTTCACTGATCAATCCCCTAGGGATTCCATTTGCGAGTTGCATTATAAGACCATGGATAGGACCGGCCTTCCTCAAAAATTACCAAAATTTTTACATTAAAATTATAAACATCCCCTTTTTACCATATTTCCACATTATTTCCACCTCATTTATTTTCCCTTTGTGAGTTATAATATAAGACCATGGATAGGACATGGCCTTCCTCACAAAATTTTCCAATAATCCGAGTCACAAACAAAATTACATGTGTCAAATATGAGATGAGATATGATTGATTATGAATTTACATGTCCTTGACATGTTTTCCATATTGATTTAGTATGTTTTATGTTATTTCATTAACATTTGATCTTTTATCTTCTTATTTTTTTGATTGCATGTAAGAATCCAACCATTTCTTGAGTTTTTCATACTTCCCAACTTGAATTAGTGCAATTAATTTAAGACCCATTTTGCCAATTTTATTTCTCTTTTATACTTTCCAACGTAATTTAGTATGATTTATGGACTTAATTGATTTGTTTTTATACCATTTCTCTTTTATGTGCTTTCTATTTTATTACATTATTTTCATACTTCCTAAACGTGATTTAGTGTGATTTTACTTGTTTTAATTTTGTACTAAATCTATTTTTATGGTTTAAAAATAGACTTTTTTCCCTCTTGTTTACCATTTTTTGGTTTCTTATACTTAGACATTTCTTGTTATTACACATTTCCCAATGTGAAATACTGTGTATTACATTTTTTTTTATTGATTATACTTAGCTAAGTCTTTTTGACTATTTATTTTTAAACATGCATGTGTCCTACATAATGCTATAAAAGAAAACCAAAACACATATATTTCCTAAAGCATATCTAGAAATAGATAAAAACATGTTCTATAGAGTAATATATTCGTGCATGCATCCGCAACCACAATACAAACACATAATGTCAACAGCCAACTATCAAAATAAGATGTGTGTGTGTGTGGGTGTGGGTGGGTGTATGGGTGTGTGTGTGTGTGTGTGTGTGTGTGTGTGTGTGTGTGTGTGTGTGTGTGTGTGTGTGTGTGTGTGTGTGTGTGTGTGTGTGTGTGTGTGTGTGTGTGTGTGTGTGTGTGTGTGTGTGTGTGTGTGTGTGTGTGTGTGTCATGTGTTTTTGATACAAAGTAAAAACATATACATCACTCTATCTCTAAGGATAGTATCTATCATGTCTATCTCATGGCCTATCCATTCTTCCCATATATTCCTCAAAAAATCACCTCTAAATATTACACTATAAAGAGGTTGTCTAAGATATCAAACCTGTCACCTATCCCTATAGGTTGGCCACTTGAGCCTGTACATGTGTTAGTTGAGTCATGTAGCCATGTGTGTAACTCTATCCTAATCCAAGCCTCCCATGCCTATGCCTCTCCTACTCCCACCATTAATGGTGTTTTTTTATCATATTTGTGCACCTATAATCACCTCATGACCTCTCCTACTAGTCTCAACCAATTTGCTTGAGCTAGGGTAGATAGTACCATGGAATCATCTAGTATGGTAGGGTCATATGGCATCAACACCTCATCTAAGATCTCATGGATTAATCCCCTCATTAGGGATCCCCATCCGGTCTCCTCCTCCACAAGATATATAAAATTCAAACCAAATATATATTAGATCATAGATATATCTTAAAATTTATATATCTATAATCTATCTCAAAAAACTTAATTAAATTTCAACCATTTATTACCTAACTAAATGTCACTTATTATTGTCTACCCATCTACATGACCACTAAGCATGGTCTCTCCATCAGCGCATTCTCTAAGTACCTCATATGTGAGATGCCTTCCAACCAACGAAAGACTTGGGGTCACCATTCATTCCCAACTCAAGATACATCTTAGTGGTGCCTCTATAGACCAACTTTTCCCTAGGCCCATTGATGGCTCATCCTGAATGACCACCCTCAATGCTCTCTCTCATCATTGTCATCTCTATTGGTAGTATGACCAAGGTGGTTACCACTCCTCTTGTTGTGGTACCTTTGGTACTCATACATCCACATCCATCTCCTCTCTAGCTACTGGCCATCATGTTCAACCTATTTATGGTCTCTCTTACCATGGTCTGATCTTTAGTCTAATAATTGGTGGTCCTACTCCTCCTCTCCCCTTTGAATCTCTCACATTTATATCCCAAAATATAGGCACCACTATCATAGATGTTAGATGAGGGAATCCAAACTATCCTGGTGCATGTACCATTATTCTTTTTAAAATTTTAATAAAAACAAACTTAATTTGCTTTAGTCTATCCATTTGTGACTAATTTCACCTATTCTTAGCCTAATAAACAATTTTGGTACTTACTCTATCAACCGAGGCCTTGCATGTTTTATTTTTACCCATTTATCACATTTATATTGGCCACTTAGTCACATACTAAGTTGACCAAATAGTATTGAGTTGACTCTATAGACTTAACAAACTAAATCAACCCTTTCATTTCCCCCCTTAGTACTAAGTCGATAGAGTAGATTAACATACTAAGCCATCATAGTGGTACTAATTCATCACCTTACCAAAATCAACAAAGTTAGAACACACCTACTAAGTCAGTAGTATGTAATTAGGATTTTCAACCTACTAGGTTGACTGGGTCGACCTAGTTGGTTCAGATTGTCGACTATTTTCCCTACTTGTAATAAATGCCTTTGATAGTTATTACTCTAATTATTTTTAACCCATTTCTCCTTTTATCCCCTATTAACCTTAGAAACTATTTGGGGTTCATTCTATTTCATAAAAATACTCTAAATTACAAATTTCAATAAAATGCTTAATTTCCAATAAAATACTAAAAATAAGTTTGAAATTCTTAATTGCCTACTTATATTGCACCAATTATGTCTAATAGGCATCCCTCTCATCTAAAATATCATTTTCTCACCATATTAGCTCTTTTTTATTTCATTTGGTCTCTCTAAGCTCTATTTTTCTCTCAAAATAAGTCAAACAATAAGTAAATGACTTTCTTTTCACCCTATTTAACCTTACTATTCATAATCCTTTACCTAATATTTACTATCAAATTCATTATTTAAATCATATCTTTGTTTTACTCAATCATTTTTCAAACCATAAAAATTTATGGAATCATGACGTTGTAGAGAATATTTTCCACTACTATATGCCTATATTTTTTGCACTAATCTCTATAGGTTCACCTAATGTTATTCACATTGGACACCTTCACTTCTCTCACAATATCCTTCTTTATCTATAACACTAACATAAGTAGATGTATATGTTTTTCAATTTTATCTTTTCATTTATCTTATTTTCTCCTTACTAAACTTTACTTAGCATTAGTGTTGTGTCTCATCATGTTATATTCTTGAAGCACCATCTTGTGTTGCACTTACATGACACGTGATGAGCTTAGAGTGGGGCATATGTATACACATACTATTTTCAAAATTGTATCACTTACTAACACTCTTTATCTTACAAGAACCTATCAAAATCTCAATCTCTCTAAGTGTATGCCTTCAGGGGTAACTAAGAATGGGGTGGGTAGACCATTGGTGCTTTATAGGATTGTTGTCCCTTTTTACACTTATTATATATAAAATTTTCTCCTAAAAACCATATCCCTAAGCTTGTTCTTCTCTTTTGTGTACTCCTCAGTCATTAACTAAATTTCATATCCATTTTCCTAACTTAAAACCCCTTTCAACTATTTACAATACTAGATTAACTAGGTTGACCTTGTACTCTTATAGGTGAAATTAATTTAGGGTTTAGGTCGACTCTTGGTGTTTAAGCTAGAATTTTCACTTTTATGAATAAGAAGAAATAAAGAGATAAATGCTATATAAAAGAGTTAAAATATATATGGTAGGAAAACTTGGTAGAAATACACGCATGAACCAAATGAAGTGGAGAACTCTTCTTTGGCTAGGGGAAGATGACTTGTATAAGAAAGCACTCAAAGAAAGCTTGTTTTTTAGATAAGGAGGAAGCGTAGATTGCCTAGTTGGGGCCAGATCCAAGAAAGCATGAGATATCTATGGAGGTTGTCAATCCACACCTATAAAACAAGTTAATGTTGAAAGTAGATGAATGAAAGAAAGCATACACAAAAGTAAAAAAGATGAATAATTTGCTAATGTATGTTAAAGATTTCATAAACTAATAAAAGATATGTTAATTTACTAAATGAATGTTCTATTATGTTTTGGTCTATTCTAGCTTGGTCTGGTATAGAAAATGGGAAAGCAAGATCTGGTTAATTGTCGGTTAAATGGTACAAAATGAGGGTTTTGGGTCACAAATGGGATAACCATCACCAATTATGGGTAATCATCGATGGTTACTTGATGGGACTGGGAATGGTCAAAAATTACATGTAGAGAGATTTGTAGATCTGGTATAGTTGAAGGTAAATGTTTGTTCAATATTTGGTAGTGATAGGGTAGAGAGATAGGTGCTCTTAGATAAGATTAGAAGTCTGATAAGAAGGATTTTAAAGAGGTAAGGTCTAGATAGAAATATCCAAGTAGAATAAAATAAGATAGGAATGAAAGTAATCAAATTATTACCCAATCCTAGAAAGACTTTGGCAGCATAATGGTACTTAAGGGAGTTCTAGATGGATTTTGATAGAAGTTCAGGTTTATGGCTACTAGAGAAACTTGTGTGAAGAATATTAAAATTCTTGGAAGACTTAACTACCTATTTATAGAATTTGGATATTGATTTGTGGATCCATTTCTCCTCTTGATTACCTCATTTTATAATAAAAAGGTGATGGAGTAAGAAAGATAAGGATTATGAGTAATTAGGCATTCATGATGTGTTAAAAGATAGATAAATCAAAAACTATTAAATTTATGCCTGGTTACCTCAGGAATACCTGGTGATGTGTTACTAATTTGGGGACCTAATCATCAATGGTTAGGGTAACTATCAATGGTTACCCTAACCATCAATGATTGAGGTACCAAGCATAAGTGGGTTAAAAAGTGGGTGAAATGGGTGAAAATGATGTTAAGGTCAGTTAGGGTGAAAAAGGCTTAGTTGGTTAATAAACTAACCAATGTAATCTAGGGTAAGGGTTAAGAGGGTTAACAAGGTAAGTTGAGTTAGCTAAGTGGCTAATTATACCCAAGGTAAGGTTAGGTTAAATGGGTTAGGTGAAGGTATTATTTCAATATAGGTTATTTCTACTTTATCGATGTAGTTAAAATAAGTGAAAGAGAAGTCTGAGCCATTTTGACAACTAGAACCATGTGTGCATTTTTCTAGTGTCTACATTTTGCCCCATTTTATTATGTAGCTTATATTTTCAAGCTACAAAACAAAAATAAAGATGGTTTTAGTTGAAGGTTTGTTGAAGGCAGTTAGCCCCAAGTATGGGAGGAGTCCCCCCTCAAACTGGGAGATGATGAGGAAAAACTGAATCAGGTTAGGGTTTGATGAATGGTGTATGGTTAGTCATAAAGGTGGGTGACTAAAGGGTGGTTCAAAGCTATCATTTGTAATGCAAACATGTTCACAAGATGTGACAAAGATGTAATATCCAATATCATGCAAGGACTAAGGATGTCAATGTTGGTAAAAATAAGTTTAGCGCTAAGAAGATAAGTGACCAATGGACCACGTGACCATATTATGATGACTAGGTACACTTGTTAGCCTTCTAATAAAAATATATTAGTATTTATGGGGGTATCTAAATTCAAAAGTGATCTTGTGTGTGGGTATCTAAAATTATAAGTGATCTCATGGAGAACTCTAATGTCCTATTCGTGCACTAAGTGAAAAATGTTCAAATGTTTGAATGGTCAAATGGAAAAGTTGGTTGGTGTGATCAAAAATACCATGGTAAGGTCATCACAAAATATGTGAATGGTTTGGGTTAAAATGTTCAACATTGAGATAGACATAGTGTAATGTTTCAAGGATAATGTTTAAAAAGGGGAGGCTGAGTTGATTACATATGCGCAAGGTAAATAAACATTGCCTACATAGTTTCATGGATATAGAATCCAATAGAAACTTCAAGCCATATGTATTTTTGGTATTGGGATAATGATGTGGAAAAAAGTGATCACCAAATGGTCGATAGCCAAAATATGGGTAGAAATATAATGATCAATATTTAGGTGAAAGTTATGTTGGAAAAAAGGGTGATTGAGCTGACTCTATATAAACTAGGCAATTGAACATTGCCTACATAGTTTTATGGATATAGTATCCAACAAAAACTTTAGGCTAGATGTAGTTCTGGTATTGTGATTGTTAAAAGAGGAAAGGAGGAGAAGGGTAATTTTCAACATTCCTGGGGAAGGAAATTCCCCAAAATAGATCAAGGTGGTTTTCAAATGAGCTTCCCTAATTTGACATACCACATAATTTGGGTTTTGGGTTGAGGTTATGAGAAGTTGAAATATGGGAGAATTAGCGGATGCATGTATCCAATAGTCAACAGGAGAAGTATGATGATGTTTTTTCATTGGTAAAGACCAAGAACATCACTAAAGTTAGGTAGAGATTAGTGAATGTTAGCCTTTTGAATGCTTCACATAATCATACTTTGGTTGATACAATTGCATATTGATCACGTTGTGTTTAGTAAGCTCAAAATCCCTTGATTCATAAAGAATGGAAGAAGGGGAATAAGTGGTAAGTGAAGGGACAATGGGAAAATAGGGAAGATAACCTTATATAGGCAAGCTTTCCCCTTTTATAGGTGACCTAAGAACCAAATTTAGACAAGTCCATGTCTTTATGCAAGGTGTAGACTGATCAATGTGAGAAGACTATTGAAGGGAAAGCTGATTGCAGCTTTCTTGGGATGTTTATTTTGTTTTTGAGAAAGGTTCTATTTGTACTTTTGCTTTTGATAAGTTTGTGAATTTGATTGATATGGGAGGCTTCAAGGAATTGATTTTAATATATATTTGACTTATCCATCGTTTGATGGAGTGGTCTAAGTTTTTGATTTTTGGTATCCATCTTTTAAGGGAACAATCTATATTTTAAGCAATATTCAAGAAATGGGACAACTATCCTTTAAGGGAGTAGTCTATATAATGATACAATTTTTTTGATCCAAATGATATATTAAAGGTAGTCTATATTAAAGGTAGTCTATATAAGGGAGTAGTTTGAGTGTTAATCTAAGATATGGAAAAGTCTAATAGGGCTTAAAGGTATACCTTTATGAGGGAAAACTTTTAGCATAAGAAAGTAGTGAAGGGTGGAAAGGAATGGGTTTTGAAAGACAAAATACCATAGGACTTCATCTCGTAAAAGATCAAAAGTATCCATGAGAACCATATTATGGGTAGAGCCAGGGTACTCATATTCAAGATTAGGTAATAGTTGTGATGGATAATCACATGGTTTTAGTTTAGTCAAATTATCTTCAAAAGTAGAGGAAAAAAGGAGTGTGAGGGTAGAAAATCTTGTGAATCAAGGGACGAGCTTAAGTTAGACAAGAAGGTGAGTTCAATCCTTATTTTAATAGAAGAAAGGATGTAGATGTGAAGAATTAAGAGGCTCAAGTTATGGTTCACCTTTGAGGGAGGACAAACAATAATCTCTTGATCCATACTTGTGGGTGATGATGTAGGGTCCAAGCCAATTAAAGGTAAACTTTCCTCTTTTGCTTTTCTCCATGTTAGTGACATGTTGGTTTTATTTGAGGATAATATCTCCCATTTTGAATTTTTTCTCTCTCATATTTTTGTTATACGTGAATTAATGTGTTCTTGATAGACAAGAATGTGGTTAAGGGTTATGAGGTGATGCTCACAAAGTATCTCTAGTTAGGATAAATGTTCTTGATGATAGTTGCTCTTAGAAATAATGTCTTGTAATGATATATGAAGAGAGGGAATTTGTACTTCAAGAGGCAAGACTACCTCTACTTTGAAGACAAGGGAGAAAGGAGTAGCACCCATAGAGGTTGGAATGCTGGTATTATAGGACTAAAAAGTGAAGGGGATATACAAGTGTCAATCCTAACCTAAAGTGTTGATGATTTTGGTTAGTATTTTATTCAAAAAAAAATTGGAAGCCTTATCTTGTCCATTTGCTTATGGATGGTAAGGAGAAGAAAAGCTAAGTTTGATGACAAAGGCATTGTAAATACCTTGGACTTTCTTGTTCTTAAAATATTTTCCATTATTAGTGATGATCTTATGAGGAACACCAAAATGATAGTGATATGGTGGTTGATGAAGTTAATGATCTTTTCAAATTTGGTGTAAATGAGAAGAATAGCCTTTACCCACTTAGTGAAGTATTCGGTAAAAGTGATGATAGAGTGGTGACATTGTGAATAATGAGGTTTAATTTCTCCAATGAGATCTAATCCCCATTGTGAGAAATTCCAAAGGTTTTTAGATGTTTGAAGGCCATGTACATTTGCATGATGAAAATTAACATATTGTTGACATTTAACACACTTTTGTACATAGTCACAATAGTCTTGATTAAGGGTGGGCCAATAATATCCAAGGTGAAGGATAAATTTAGCGATAGCTAGGCCACTAAAGTGTCTATCATGGGTTTCTTTTATAGTATGAGAGGCCTCATAACCATGAAGACAATAGAGAAGAAGGCCTTCAAAACCAAATTTTTAGAGTATTCGTCCTAATATGGTATAATAGGAAGTGGTTTGGATGAAGGCTCATCTAGCATTCCTAGAGAGGTTAGGAGGAACTACATCAAGGCTAAGGTAGTTGAAGGTTTTTTCATACCAAGTGTCTAAGGTAGATTCTTCCACATTGAAAATGGTAGGAAGGTTAGAGTGGATATATGAGGGTATGATGAAATGGTGAATGGTGAGAAATAATTTAGAAGTGGCAGGTTGAGTTGGGATTTGAGAATTAAGGGAAGCCATTATATCTACAAACTTATTAGTGGATCATGGAATATATTGGATAGAATAATGGTCAAATGACACCAAGAGTACACCAACTAATTGTTTATAATTTTTTAGGATGTCATTTTTGCATTGGTAAGAACAATTAACTTAGTTGATTATAGGTTGGGAATCACTGAAGATAATAATGGTTTTGACTCTCAAGGTTAAGGTGGTTTGGAGACCTATTATAAGGGATTTGTACTCAGCCATGTTATTGGTACACTCATAGTCAAGTTTGAAAGAAAGAGTAATGGCTTCCTTATTAAGGGGGATGAGAACAACTCCAGTACCCCCACCATGTTGGCATTTGGATCCATCAAAGAATAGGGTCCTTTGATAGGTGATATATTCCTGAGATGGAGTCATAATAGACCCATCTAGAAAGTAAGATGAAGGTGTTGATTGCCTAATAAAGGATCTTTGACCAATTGGTCAGCAATGACTTTCCCTTTGATTAACTTCTACTAGAGGAATGCAAGGTCAAATTCAGCAAGGAGCATGAGCCACTTAGCCATATTTTGGTTTTGGTATGGTTTAGAGTGCATATAATTGAGAGGGTTAGTGTTGGTGATGATGTAGGTTTTATGATTAAGGAGGTAGTGATAAATTTTGGTAGCTATGAAGACAAGGGCAAGGCAAAGCTTCTCGATATGGTGTACCAAGTCTCATACTCTATAAGTGTTCAACTGATATAGTAGACAAATTACTCTTTGTTTTGTTTATCTCAATGTATAAGCATTGCCCCTAAGGAATGGTTATTGGTAGATATATAGAGGTAACAGGGTTGATCCTCCTTAGGAGGGGTGAGAACTGGTGGAGAAAGAAGGTATCCTTTGAGTGAATCAAAGGCATGTTGATAGTCTTTAGTCAACTTATAAGAAGTGTCTTTCTTGAGTATATGGTGGAAAGGTTGGCATCTATCAAATAGTTGAGAGTTGAAACAGTAGATGGATTAGAGTTTGCCTTGTAGGCTACGGAGTTATTTTAGGTGAGTTGGAGGTGGCATTTCAAGGATGGCTCAGAATTTGGCAAGGTCTACTTTGATTCCTTGGATAGAGACAATGAAGCCAAAGAGTTTTATAAATGGGACCCCAAAAATACATTTCTTGGGATTTAGTCTGATGTGAAAATGGATAAGACATTCAAAGATGATGTTGAGAATAGCTAGGTAGTCCTTAAAATGTTTAAATTTCCAAAGGAGATCATCCACATAATCCTCAACAATTTTATGAATGAGGTCATGGAAGATGTAATTCATGGCCCATTGGTAGGTGGTTCCTATGTTCTTGAAACTAAAGGGCATGCCACTATAGCAAAAGGTTCCCCATGGGGTGATGAAAGAGGTTTTATGTTGATCCTTGGGGGCAATCAAGATTTGATTATATCCTAAGAAACTATCTATAAGAGATAACATTTCATGGCCAGTAATAAGGTCAACAAGTTGGTCGATGCTAGGAAAAATAAAGTCATCCTTTGGACAGGCAAGATTAAGGCTACAAAATTTAAGGTAGAGTTGAAGTCCCCCTATGGGTTTTGTTATAGGGACAATGTTAGAAACCCATTGAGGATAGTCTATGGGTTGGATGATGTCTACAGATAAGAGATGTTATAGATCCTCTTTTACAATGTGAAGCTTTTGGTGCATGGGTTTGTTGTTAAGATAGGTGATAATGTTATGAATGTAAATAAAAGGGTTGATTCCTAGCATGTCCTTATAGGACCAATCAAATACAATGCTAGGATCGTGAAGGAAGGAATGAAATTTTTTTTGTTCCTCAAAATCTAAGGATTGACCAATTTTGACTATGTGGGGATTATATTGAGTACCTAAGTTGACATCTATGGTAGATTCATTCAACATGGTCTGCCTCTCAAGAGGAAGAGATTTTTGGATAGAAGAATTTTCAACACCAAGGTAGGTGAGAATAAAATCATCATCCTATTGTCGAATGGTAAGTATGGTAGGAGAATCATGTTTGATTATGTTAGGATAGATGAGAGGGGGGGTTCTAGTTTGGCTATCATTTTGATAAATAAAGGGGCCTAAACTAATAGTGTTGATAAAAAAAATTAGGAGGAATGACCTCAAAGTCCTCAGACTTGGAAGGGAAATGGATTGGTGAGGAATAGGTTTCATCCTCAATGTTGAAAATGGGTTTCGATGAATCAGTGGGTTCTTTAGGTGATTCAAACCCAAGATCGAAGGACTCTCAAGGATTTTGATTTTTTATCATGGGTAGCTCATGGGGTCCCTATTCATAAAGGCCAAGACCAAATCTTTTTCAGGCACACTTGTGAAAATATAGTTTAGTAAATGCTAGTTTGTCAAGGTATAAGAAGTCTACAGAAAATGGTTTGGTGGAAGAGGTAATGGTGGGAGAAATAAGTGAAAAATCAAGTACCCCATAAATGAAGTTGGTTTGATGGTTAGTGATCTTGAAAAGAATGATGACACCAATGTTGGGGTCATAGCTGGGATTATGGATGAGGCTCCCATACTATTGAGAGTGGGGAAAGCATCTAAGGCTAAAAGATGGTATTTTCCTAGTGAGAGGCATTGGAATATGGGTTCCAAGGGGTCCTCTATAAGAATTTGAGATGAAATAATGAATGAGCTCATTGAATCTCCATCATGGGTAGTGGTAGAAGTGTTGTTGGTAGATGGTGAAGTGGATGAGGTAGGAATGAGGACATCATTTGGGTGATAGGTCATATTTAATGAAGTGAAGGGACTTAGATCAGCTTTGATGGTAATGACTTGACCCATGTTCTCAAATTTGACACATTGGTGTAAGGTTAAAGGGACACAACTCATGGCATGAATCTAATGGTGTCTAATTAAAATGTTGTATTAAAACTCACCCTCTATAACATAGTGTTCAAGAATAGTGTGAGGTCCTAAATGGATGTGAAGGATGGCCATGCCTAAAGTAGTGGCCATGGTGTCATTGAAAGAGTGAAAGACCATTATAGTTTTAGACATGATGTTCTTGGGTAGTTATAGTTGGTCATAAGCATGTGAGGAGATAATTTTGATACTATCTCTTCCATCAACCATCACCCTTTTGATGTGAGTTTGGTTAATTTATGTGGTGATAAACAAAGGGGGATCATGATCCCTGTGATAGAGGGAATTTCAAAATCCTAAAATGTGATAAGGTTGGAATGGTGAAAAGTGCCAATAAATGTGGCTAGAGGTTGAAGATCATATGGTTGAACCTTAATGGATTGGAGGGTCTTAATGAGTGATTGGTGATGATGGGGTGAGGTGTTAATGAGTTCATAACGACTCATTTTCACTAGAGTTTGGTGAAGTTTCTTAAGCACTATGTGTTGCAAGGATTAATATGGGTTGGAGGAAGGGACAAAAAAAATGGATAGTGTGGGTAAAGGTGAGGGTATGTGAGGTTGGTTGATATATTAATATTTAAAAGGGTAAATCCAAGGGATGGATGATTTATCTTTTTACTTACCCTTTTGTTGGGCCCTAGATTGGGTAACCATGTTGATAGTATGGGTAAGGGAAGGTGTTGGAATAGGTGGTTTCTTTGGTTCCTCGTTACATTTAGATGAGAGTTTGAGAGAGGGTATGGTTTGGAAAGGTTGAATGGGTTGTTGAGTTAGTAATGGGCTAAGAGGTGGTTAATTTGACAATAGATCATCCTCATCTATCAAGTTATGGACAAGATTTTGAAGAGATTTATATCTTTTTATATCGTGTCTAGGTTTTCTATGATAGGCATAGATTAATTAGTCATTAAACCAAGATGGTGTAGGTTGTGAGTAGTCAAATTTACTAGAAAGGTCAAATGGTTTGAGGGGTGGTAAGTGGATAGAGGAAGCTTGAAATAACCTTTGTAAGATGGTTGAATAGGATTCAGTCAAAGGTGTTGTGTGTGCCAAGGTTTTGGGTTTAGGAGGTAGAGTGGGAGTCCCTTTTAGAGGAGGTCTCACCATGGATTTTGAATATGATTGAATAGTTTTTGTGAATGGTTTAGGTTGGGGTTAGATTTTTGGAGGATTTATAATTTTAGGGTGCTTGTTTGGTTATAGGTGGGAAAGTAGTGAGGGAAAGTTAATTTAGAAATGAGGATGATGAGGTTAATGATTTGGTAAAAGATGTAGGTGAGGAAAAGGGTGAAGGATAGTGAGATAAGGAATATGGAATCGAGAGGGTTGAGGGATGAGGTCCCAAGATAGAAGGTAAAGTGGAAGGAGGTGATATGGGTCTAGCTTGAGGTGGAGACTTGATTGGTTTAATCCTTTTGATGGGTTTGGTGGGTGTTTGTTTTAGTAGTTTAGGAGGGGTCAAATCAAAATTCAAAGGTGGATGAATAATATTGGGAGTAAGAAGTATCTTAAGGTTTTTGATGGGTTTTGTTTGGGATATGACAGGTTTAGGAATTTTAAGTAGAGGAAGGTTGGAGGGTTCTCCTAGAGTCATGGAAGGAGAAGGGTTGGTTGGAGGTATGATGGGTTCATAGGTTACAGGAAGTGTGGTTAAAGGTTTATATTTGATTTGATAAGGTAGACCCAGATGATGCCTAAAAGTGGCTCTATCTAGGTTGGGTTGAGAGGTGAATGCTAGATTTTGAACAAATCTTGAAAAAAGTTTGTATATGGGTTTAGTTTCTTGATCCTTAGTTTTAAAGATTAAGCCTTTAAGAGGAGATGAGGGAATGTTCTTGGGAGAGGGTTGTAAATTTTGGGAGGATTATATCACCATGGAAGGTGTAAGGGAAGAGGTTTCCTCTTTTTCAGTGGTTTCAAAAGAGAGGTTGGTTTATTCATTGATAGATGTGATAGGTGTAAGTGAGGGGATAGATATGGTTTATTCCTTTGGTTGAACCTCTAAAATAATGGTAGGTGAGTTCTCTTCCATGGGTATAGAAATAGGTAGAGAGTTGGTTGAATCAATGATTACCTCCTTTGGTTTTTCTAAAGGAGGTATGGGTAAGTCAATGGTTTTCTCAAATGAGAAAGAGGGTGAGGTGGCTTCCTTGGTTTAGATGTCTAAAGTAAGGGTAGGCAAGTTGGCTAATTCAATGAGTGGGATGGATGAAATGGAGGTTGAGGTAATGATCTCATCAATAAATGGTTTATCAATGATTTTATCAATTGTATTAACCTCATGTTTGTGAGATGATTCAGGTTAGTTTTTGTTATAGTGGGTATATGGTGTATGGTTTGGAAATTATTTACAAAAAATGTCAAGGGATTGGTTAGGGGGTGTGTTGGGATTGTCAAATATGAGTTCCCCTTTTTCAATAATGTTTTGGACAATCATTTTGAAGCTATTACACCTACTAACATCATGTCCAATAACACAATGGTATGCACATGAATCATTTTCATTATACCAATCAAGTGTGGAGTGAGTAGTATCAAATTATTGAGGGGTTTTTATGGGTGGAAGTTGTATGATGTTTCCTTTGATTAGTTTCTCCAAAACTGAAGTGTAATATTCTCTAATACGAGTGTACTATTTTGGAGGTCCATGGACTTGATTTGGGTTGAGTTATTTGAAATAGTAAAAGGAATTAGTTGGGGGGTTGGACTGGTTGATGGTTGGAGGCAGAGTGGTTTTGAGAAAAACTAAGTTGGTGAATGTCTTAGATTTAGATGGGTTAGATTGATTGGTGGGTTTTGATGATGTGAAAGGATCATTATATCTAAAAGTGTAATTCTTGTTCTAAAGTTTTGATTTTCCTTCCTTAATAGATCATATTTCTAGTTTTTGTGCCATGGTAAAGGCCTCATCAAAAGTTTGGAAAGTTTGAAGTTTGAGAGTGGAAGAAATGTGTTTGGCACAACCTCATGAAAAGAGTTCAATCAATTTAGTTTTTGGTAATGAGAAATAAATTTGGTTGATAATACCTCTCCATCTAGCAACAAAATCAGCAACTGATTCATCATCAAATTGCTTAATGGAATAAAGGTCAATTATGGAAACCTTTTTAGATATGTTCACTGAAAAGTGATCTAAAACTATTTGGGGGAGTTGGATGAAAGTGAAGATGGAATGCTTGGTGAGAGAACTATAGCAATAAAGATTGGGTCCTATCAAAGACATGGGGAAAGTTCAAAGGAGGAGGGCTTCATCATGTGCAATTAAGTAACATGAGTGGTGAAATGCCTTCAAATGTTGTTATGGGTCCTCTTTACCTTGAAATTTAGAAAATTTAGGGAATTCCCATTGAGGAGGATAGGATCATATTGGGATGGATGGGTGGATAGGTTCATTGCATATTTGTTCATAAGAGATGGGTTCCTGTGATGGATGATTCGAGATTGGTAATTTTGTCAATTAAAATCTTGACCAAGTCAATTTGAGGTTGGGTAGATGGAATATTGTAGGGTAGGGTGGGTTAAGGTATGGTAGATGAAACATATTGAAAAAGAGGTTGTGAAGATAGGAGATGTCAGTGGGTGGTTGTAAAAGGTTGAGATGGTACCCCATAAAGATTCATGGGTACATAATATTGAGTTAAAGGGGATACATGACCTTATGGATTAGGAATGTATTGATAAGAGGTTATGTAAACTTATTGAGAAGTTATTATAGTTGGAGGTATGGATGTATGAGTGGGTTTGGGTTGAGTTTGATTAGTAATTCATGTGTTGATGGGTGGAAGAGTTTGAGGTATAGAAAGTACCATGTTTTAAAGATGGGTATAAGTTGGTTGGGTGGTGGTGGTAGAAGGAATGGTGGAAAGAGGGATATAAGTTACCCCTAAGGTGGGTGTGGGATAAATAACAAGAGGTTGGATTACCTCCACATTAGATGTGTAGGTTGGTGTAAGGGGTGCTTGATTATGGGTCATAATTTTGGATTGGATTTGGGTGGTGGTATAAAATGGGCTATGGGTAGAAGAATAAGCTTGGGTAACCAAGGGCTAGGTGGAAGTAACACCCACAGTAAGCTCATGAGGTATACCTAAAGGTGGATCCATGTGAGGAACCAAAGTAATTGGGGTATGATGAGATAATGTGTTAAAATAGTGTTGAAGGGAAATGGGGTTATTTTCAAGGAAAGTGGTGAAATTGGTATCACCCTCAACAACAATCTAAGGTATGGTAGGTGGGGGAGAATGATGAGGAGAACCCTCAACCTTTGAATTATACCTCATGTATGATGATGAAGAAGAGGTAGGGGATGTTTGATTGGTTTGATTCCTCAGTTGTTGCCTAGTAAAAACCATGTGAGGAATTGGAATATAAAATTGAACCTCTCACCTCAAATAATGAGCAAGCAAAGAAAATTTCAAGGTGAACAAGACAAACTAAAAGTGCAATTAATCCTAGGATTCATTTTAAATCACTTTTGGCTTATGCCTTAGAGAGTGTGAAAGAAGTTTGGATTGTGAACTAGGTACTAAAATAGTAAGTTAAGGATGGTTTTAGGTTTGTTATGGTGATCAAAAATAATTTCCACTAGACTAGGTACATGGCTTGGTACTGGGGGCTTACTCCTCACACTTCACAAACCTAAAGTTGAGCCAAGTCACTTAGCCAATAGATACTATTTATCTAGAGTTTATACTCTACCACAAAATGGAGTGGGTCCTCCCCTTGGTGATGAAATCCAAGTAGGATCATAGAAAAGGGTAAGGTGATCCAATGGGTGATGAAATCTCAATGGGCCTTATCTCACTTATGTTATGATATTTATTTTTGTGTGAGTGGTTTGGTTGTGTAACATAAGTGTGGTACAATTAATTCATGATGCTTTAATTAACTAGGTGAGCTAAATCAAGAAAGCAAACCATGAATACAAAAATTTATTTTTTACTCAAAATGAAATGTTAAAATTTCATTCAATGAGCATATAATAAAGGAAGAAAGGGAACTAGTGTCCTATCGGGTGTGCTAAAATGTTTAAGCCAAAATTTTCACTTTTATGAATAAGAATAAATAAAAAGATAAATGTTTTGGAAAGGGGTAAAATAGATATGCTATAAAAACTTGGTATAAATATGTGCATGAACCAAATGAAGTGGAGAACTCTTCTTTGGCTATGGGAAGATGAATTGCCTAAGAAAGCACTCAAAGAAAGCTTGTTTGTTAGACAAGGAGGAAGGGTGGATTTCCTAGTCAGGGCTAGATCTAAGAAAGCATGAGCTATCTATGGAGGTTGTCAATCCACACCTGTAAAAAAAGTTAATGTTGAAAGTAGATGAATGAAAGCAAACATACACAAAATTAAATAAGATGAATACTTTGATAATGTAAGCTAAAGATCTAATAAACTAACAAAAGAGATGCTAATTTACTAAATGAATGTTTTTTTATGTTCTAATCTATTATGGTCTGGTCTAGTATAGAAAATGGGAAAATAGGGTATGATTAATGGTTGGTTAAATGATAGAAAATGAGTTTTTTGGGTCATAAAGGGGATAACCATCACTAGTTATGGGTAACCATCATTGGTTAGGGGTAACCATCAATGATTACCTAATGGGATTGGGAATGTTCAGAAAGTACACATGGTGAGATTTGCAAATTTGGTAGAGCTAAAGGTAAAGGTTTTTTCAACATCTAGTAATGATAGGGTGGAGAGATAGGTGCTCTTAGATAAGATTAGAATTTTTATAGGAATGATTTTTAAGAGGTAAGGTATAGATAGAAATATCCAAGTAAAATAAAAGAAGATAGGAATGAAAATAATCAAATGCTTACCTGATCCTAGAGAGACTATGTTAGCATAACGGGACTTGAGGGAGTTATAGATGGATTTTGATAGAGGTTTGAGTTTGTGGCTACTAGAGAAACTTGTGTGAAGAATCTTTGAATGCTTAGAATACTTGAGTACCTATATGTAGAATTTGGATATAGATTTTTAGATCTATTTCTCCTCCTGCCCACCTCCTTTTATAAGAAAAAGGTGCTAGAGTAAGAAGGATAAGGATGATGAGTAATGAGGCACTCATGATGTGTTAAAAGATGGATCAAGTAGAAACTATTAAATTTGTGCCTAGCTACCTTAGTAATATATAGTGATTTGTTACTAATTTAGGGACCTAACCATTGATGGTTAGGGTA